>JAJJMC010010016.1:4976552-5199067 GCA_023531435.1 Papaver californicum | reverse complement strand
AAACATGACATGATTCAAATAAGATCACAAGTCATTCCAATCCAAAAAACAAACTACAAGACCGCAGAAGAAGTGTGGGACAATCCGTAAAGAAACTATGGGAAACAGGAAATACGTAGGCAAGGACTTGCGGAAGGAACGATCAGGCCTTGCGGGAATTGCGAATAGGCCTTGCGGGAATTGCGAATAGGCCTTGCGGAACTACATATCGCACCAAGAATGGATAAGAATAAATAGGTGGAAAGTAAATTGGTGGGCTCCATCAATTTAGCTATAAATACCAGGCTCATTAGCATGGGAAGGGGTTGGAAAATTGAAGGAGAAATTAGACTAGAGACATTAAAGTAATAGCAAATGGCTTAGGTATGAAATTTATGTAATTTTTTAGTTTATTTGATTCATGAGGAACTTGTTTATGTTTTATATGAAGTCATCTTATTGATATAGATTATCTCTCTACTATTTTCTTCTGTATAAATATAAGAATGATCATATGAATGAATCCAATTATTTTACTTTTGAATGTAAATAATTTTACTGATTGAATCACATAGATTATTGTGTCTTTTCATTTTGATTGTCTATTCACTTTCAAAATGTTATGGTGAGATGATTTATATTAAGATAATGTACTTTATCAAATTTCACATACATTTGGTTGTGATCCCAAAGATGCTAAATTTTTGGTAATCACAGAAATAGACAAAAGAATTATCGTCAACGGAAAAAGGAAGAAAACCGTAATTCAATGGAAATTTTGATTTTTTAAAAGAAGCATCAATGTTGATAAGCCAATCGACAAAAAGGAATGACGAAGAAGTATTGAAGATACATGGAGTAGATATGATAGGAGGAGGTGGAATATATGCGGGAGAAATGGAATCCACGAAAACGTGTATATGAGAAATCAATTGAGAAAGGAAGAGGTGGTGCCTTCAAAGTGAGTTGTACACCGATGTCTCCAAATAGACGTATGGATGGTAGCATCGAGATTTGAATGGAAAGGAAATCCATCCAAACACGACAAGAAGGAAAATTGGAATTTAAAAGGATATTCGATAAGGGAAAAAGTCCAGACAACACAAGTGAAAGGGCAATAATAGAAAAAAAGATGATTTGTTTAAGAAATTTGGTTGTTGCAGAGAGGACCAAAAGGGGGGGATAGAAAGGACGTACGGGGCTAGCCTAGCAGACGCAAATAATACATTGAGGACTAGTTTCTAGATAAACAAACGAATTCGTGGAATAAAGAAAAGGCACCATTTTACACCACGTAATATCGGAGTGGGTGTTGGTGTCAGAAAAGTTAGAAAAACACACTCCCTCCGTTTTAGGAAAAGTGATAGTAACACTTTTGCTGAAACGAATGTAGTAATATTTTTAACCGAACAAAAACCAGATTGGTGGTGTTTCAAGTGAATCATATCAAGACCCGATTGATCATGGGTTATTGCCAAGATTTTTGGGATGACTTCCGAATGTAAATGATTATGTAATTTGGAGAGATCCCACCTGTCTGGGGGAGAAAAGAGTTCATTGACCATGGTGGCAAAGGGGCATACTGGAAAGGGGAAAAGGGCATCCAAACATGAAATCCAATGGTCTAACCAAATATGAGTAGAGATGCCCGATCGGGTTTGACAAATATGGATTGTGTAAATAATTAAAATATCTTTTTTAATACTGGTCTAAATTAAGAAAAGGTTAGATTTTTTAGAAAAACGAAAATGATACTCCCTCTGTTTCAGGAAAAGAGTTACTTTCTCTTTAAATTTTTGTTCCAACAAAAGAGTTACTTTCATTTTCAACATAACAAACTTTCAAAACTATCATTGTTATTTTAAAAAATGTTATTATTCTCATTATAAAGATATATGTAGTATTAAACTTTTTGTTAGGGTAAATATGGAAATAAATTATAAAAGTTATTCTCTCTCATCTTGCCTTAACAATTGTGCAAATAGGAAAAGTAACTCTTTTCCTGAAACGGAGGGAGTATGATTTAAGAAAATACTTGTTTTAATAAGTAGGGCCCACAGTTGATCTGGATGTTTGAAGGAGTTTACCAGTTAACTTACCGATAAGGGATAAACTAGATTGATGTTCTTAATACCTAGACAGAATTAAGATTTTGGTATGTAGATAGTATAAACAAAGCTTTTGTGTACATTCTTTTCACTTTAGATCAATTTTTATTCCATCAGAAATGACGTTGAATGCGATCTAACTCATCCAGGGTAGATTTTAGTAAATCCAAACATTGTGTTTGATAGATGGTTAGGTTTGAGTGACTAATTGGATTAAAACCGTTGCTCGTCTTGGAAAAAAGTTTGAATTTCCAACCTCCAAGGGTAAAATAATATTTGTGGAGAAGAAGTTCAAAGTTGACTTTACGATTCTTATCGAATAATAGGGGAGTAGTAGTGGTTCTCTCCGACATCTGCGGAACCCTTAGGATGTGAAAAATGTTTTTGCAGTGTTTGTGATGGAGTTATGTATTGAATAAATCCCCGATTTTTTAAGATTGATCATTTGACGGATTCAAAATTGGATAAAATATTAAGAAGATGGTGTACTTCCTCGATATTCAATGGGTGAACGGTCATCGATAAAGAATAGGTAGGAGATGATGGGGGCTTCTTTTTAATCTGTTGCCTGAGATTTGCTTTGGAGAAATAACCCTTGAAAGCATGCGAGATAAAATTTCCATGGATATGAGAAATAGGTAAAGGGCACCTTGACGAACGCCTCGGATGCCGAAAATGTCGGACCTGGAAAATCATTAAGCAGAATCACGGATAATGTGGTAGTATGGATTCTTAACCGTTTGATATTTTGATTATCTTGTTTGTCATTCACCCACTAACTGCATGACATATAAAATACAATACTTTCAAAATGGAGCTAAACGAGAGCTGGAAAAAATATTTACAGGACATGATTCATTTAAATAGAAGTCATATTATGCAAATTTGTGTTTGGAGGTGCGGCTGACCCACCATATTGTCAAGCAGGTGAGCTTGGTCAAAATATATCACTACAACATATAAACATTAATTTAATGGATCATTTACTCTCTTAAAACTCTTACGTGAATAGATCTTCCACGTAGAATGACAATGAAACTTATGTTTTCCATTATCTCAAATGACTTTTACTACATGATAAATTCTGGAAGGGTCATTTGGTATCGTCTGATTATATAATATCGGCTTGGGAGATGGAAATCCACTCTATAAATGGTTATTTTCATTTTAAATGTATATATTTCCTTTAAATTGATATATACTCAAATATTTTGGGTGAGAATCACCTACGTGGTGATAATCACTTCTTATCGACAGTTACAATTGTTCATCCTTTAATCAATTACTGAGGTAACATAAACCCGTTTATGTATCCGTGTTTTACGTTAATATCATTTTTTTTACTTTAGTGTTTACTAAACAGCTTCAGACGAAAAAGAAAGACATAAGATGGTAAAAGTTATAACCACCGATAATGGAGAGTGAACGTTTTGGTATTCCAATTGCGCTTTCCTATTCTGATGAAAATCGAAGTACGGGATTGTTTTCGTCTTGAAAAAGCTTCATTTGAAGTTTGTAAATTTGGAAAGTTAATTAAGGTTTTAGGGGTTAGTCATTTGGGGTTTTATGGTTTGGTGCCATAGATAGTTATTCACTCAAGAAGAATTCCAATAGACGTTGTTCGTAAACGAAAAGATTATTTATGAAGGAAAACTAATATTTTTTATTTTGGGTATAATTTGATTGGTGATGCTGCTAAAAAAGTTACTACAAATCCTATGGACACCTTTTACGGTAAGCTTTTTTGATAATCTTAGATGAAATTTCATGGCCTTGTTAACTTTTGTTTATTATTTCTTAGTTTAAGAAGCCTGATATAGGGGTTCCAATATCAATAAAGGGGTTCTAATAATAAGACGAAATAGGGACATTATGAAGTAAAACTCAAAAACCCCTTATCCATAATATTTTCACAATACCTAAACCACCCTTGATTATTAATCTTAATTACACTAACTAATTAAAAAATTAAGCTAATCATGATTAATTAAACATAATCTTTTACTTAATCAAATGATTTGAATTTTTTTTCTTTTGAATTTGTGTTTGGTGGGAAGAAAAACTAGATGAAATTTAAGAAAATTTTGTTTTTTTTTTACACCCTAGATTTTGATTCAATAAACCATAGTAGCATTGAGTATACCTCTAACTTATACTCTTGATCTTTTTATGGCTTAAATTTGATGAAATCACGATTTGGAAGATTAATTTTTTGTTGTTCAGAGAAACTTACGGTTGGGTTTCATGTCGAACCCAACCGTAACACCAAGAACACCCCAGATTTACGGTTGGGTTTTTAACCAAACCCAACCGTAACTAATTTGTTCTTCATATTACGGTTGGGTTATTAAACAAACCCAAACGTAACTTCAAATGTAGGAGATGAAGATTCAATTAAGATTTGCGGTTAGGTTTTCAACCAAACTCAATCGTAACTAATCTTTAAACCCCAATCGTAAAATTAGATAAATATATTTTAAGATTTTTTAATTTCTATCATGTAGAGAATTGAAAAATGAAGCTAACCCAAAAAAAATGAGGTCAATCGGACATCGTATGAAGGAGTTATGGTCAAAACGGTGAAATCTATTTGTATCCAGGAATAGTTACGGTTGGGTTTGCCAATAAACCCAACCGTAAATTTGGGCTCAATGAAGCCCAAAAATCTCAAATTTACGGTTAGGTTTATTGGCGAACCTAACCGTAAATATTCATGGATACATTTCATCGTTTTGATCATAACTCCTTCATACGATGTCCGATTGACCTTATTTTTTTTGGGTTAGCTTCGTCTTTCAATTCTATACAAGATACAAATGAAAAATATTAAAATATATTTATCTAATTTTATGATTGAGGTTTAAAGATTAGTCACGGTTGAGTTTGGTTGAAAACCTAACCGTAAATCTTAATTGAATCTTCATCTCCTACATTTGAAGTTGCGGTTGGGTTTGTTTAATAACCCAACCGTAATATGAAGAATAAATTAGTTACGGTTGGGTTTCCATTCGAACCCAACCGTAACATGAAGAACAAACCAGTTACGGTTGGGTTTTTCATTCGAACCCAACCGTAAATTCCCTCTGTAACCCAAAATCCTCATTAGCTTGTTTAGTTTTATCCGGATTGTCATCACTACTACTTTCTACACATTTATTAGTATTCTTCATCACGAAATTGGAAGTTTAATCGGCGATAAAATTTTGATTCGATGGAGAAATTTGATTAAAATGGAGAAGGAGAAGATATGGAGGAGATGGAAAGATTTTAATTAAAGGACAAATTTGTCTTTTTTTATTGGATAAAGGGTAAAATGGACATTTAACTTTATCCCCTAGAACATCCCTTAACGGAAAATTGAGTCACCTCGCCTCCTAGAAGAGCCCCTCTATTGATGTTGGAGCCCCTATATCAGGCTTCTAGTTTAATATGATGTCTTTTTTAAATGAGTATTTTTATTTCCCATTATGAAAACAAGTATATCTTAATTAGGGCTGCACAGGAACCGACCGGAACCGAAGAACCGGACCGGAACCGACGGAACCGTACCCCAAAAGAACCGAACCGAGGGTACAAGGTACAGGGTACGGGTATAAAAAATGGGAACCGAGTACAACCGGGTACAAGGTACAGGTACTACCCCTGTACCTGTACCTGTACCTCCCCATGATCTTTTACAAAGTTGGTTACTAAAACCTATTGTTCTTGATCTTTTATATGATTATATACTAGATGATAACTCTAATGTTGAGGAAGGTAATGTGATTTTTTTTTCTTCTTTTTTTGATTTTCTTTATTAGTTATCAATTCAATCTTTAACATAATATTCATTTCTTAATGGATGTTGCAGAGTTATTGTGTCCTATGCCAGCGCTAGAATCTTTTGATCCTTGAAGTTCATTAGATTCATTTTATCGAAATCTTTACTTTCTTGAGTTCATTATGAAACCCTTAAAACATTTACATTCTAACTCTATAATGGTTATTCTTCTTTTTTGTGTTTATTTGATGGAAGTTAATACTGTATACATTTTGTAATGAGATTGGAATGATAGCAACACTTAAGCTTTCTATCTCTTTTACTTCAACAATTTACATTTATATTTAAATTTTAGATGCAAAAAAAAAAAAAAAAAAAAAAAAACAACAGGGTACAGGGTACGTACCCGAAACCGAACCCAGGGTACAAGGTACAAGACGGGAACCGAACCCAGGGTACGGGGTACAGGGTACAGGTACAAAATTTGAGAACCGACCATGGGGAGGTACAGGTACAGGGTTCCACCAAGAACCGAACCGAACCGACCTTTGAACACCCCTAATCTTAATGCATATATCTTTGGTATGATTTTAAATACTCTTTATATGACGTGTCTCTCTGCCCAATTATCTATAGACCTTTGTAGTCCTCTTTTCAATTAATAAAATTTTGTTTCTTAGTCAAAAAATATGTTTGAGGCACTATATATTCCACACATTTTTAACCTTGATCCCAAAGGATATTTTAAGCATGGTCGTGCTAGTGTAAAAGTGCATACTTGCAACGACGACAATTCTCAAAAACTCTAATCCTGACAGGTATGTGTACTTGGAGCCAAGACTGTCACGATGTATGGAATGTGACATGTCTTAGATACAAAGTAAACCTCAAGGCTCGTACATAGGAATTTTTAAAGCTATTTGCACCAGGTAGTTTAATTTTCTATACTTTTATCATAGGTAAAGCTCAAGCGTGCTATCTTGAGAAAGTAAGTGTCAATCCTAAGATGTTAGTCAGTGAAGGATTTTTATTAATCTCCTGCTATTTATTATGGCACCTCGTAGGACTTGTGAATCACTAAGTTAATACCTTCTTCAAGGTTAATACTTAAATGTCTAGAGATCACTGATAAGAATGTGATAATTAATGAGCTTTACTTCAAGTATGGAGGATAAGAGCGTTGATCCATATAGCTTAGTTATTCCATCCAATTGGTGAAGGAAAATTTGTTGAATAGTCCAAAAATTCATGACCCATTTATTCTATGGTCCAGCAGAAAAATGCTTTTAATCGGAGGTCCAAAAACTTTTTATAAACACAAAATTATTTTTCTGCCCATTACAACTCACGTGTGAATTAAATCACTCTTTCCTTTTATCTTCGTTCTTCTTCTTCGTGTTCCAGAAAAGAGTTCTCCCTGCAGTAAACCTAAATCTCTCTCATCCACTTTTATTTTATTTCTCCTAATATTTGAAGTGATCTTCCTAATCAATCGTCAACAAGACCAAATATAATCAACGAGAAAAACCTAGATTCACTAAAATCATTACAAAAATCCATTGAAACCATCACAAAATCTAATGAGAAACCCGGATCTAAACAAAAGAAACGGTGAGAACTGAGAACAAGAAGAAAAAATCCGACAAGAAAAATAATAGAAGAAGAGATCATCCAAATCAGTAGAAGAAAATTATTTTAAAGAATCACCAGCAAAAAATGTATTTTTTTCACGTATGTTTTCCAGTTTTTATTTTTCACAAGTTGATCCTACAGTATATATCTCCTATTACTCAATATATATCAATATGTACTGAGTAAAACCTAGTTCATGTTGATATGTACTGGATAAAAACCTACCAATTACTCGGTAATATTGATATGTATGTTCCAACAGTACATACCAATATGTACTAAAGGAAAAAAGTGTATGATCTCACATTACACATTGATATGTATGATCCAACAATACATATCAATATGTAATGAAGGAAAAAATGTATGATCCCACAATACATTAATTATATGTATGATCTTATAATACATACCAATATATACTGGGTAGAAACCTAGTACGCTTGAATACTAGTTTATGTACGATCCAACAATATATTGATATGTACTGGGTAAAAGCATCATAAATGTTTGTGCCGCTTATATTTTTTTTTGTTGTGTATGATCCAATAGTACATATTGATATGTACTGTAGGAAAAAGTGATTTGTTGATGCTTGAATATAAACCAATATGCACCGTTGAATCATACAAACACCAAAAATTATGAAAATATGTACTAGTGAAAACCCAAAATATGTAATAGAAAAACCCAAAATACGTCCTGTAAGATCATCCATAAACCCAAAAATTAATGTCTTCAAAAACATATTATCTTCTTCTTTTTCACCGATTTTTTTTTCTCATTCTTCACCATCACTTAGTTCTCTTTTCTTGATCGCTATACTTTGTTCTTCTTCTTTCCCATTTTCCACCATCTCTTATTATCTCTAATTAAAACCTAATTCTTATAATACAAATAAACAATCACAAAAATTAATAAAATCAAAATCTTCATTTCGATCTCGATCTCTTTTCATTTTGGGTTCAAAACTGTAGATCCAAAAAGAAAGAGGAGTATTATACATGCATCTCTCATTTTTGATAATTATCAACCGAAGCCAAACAAAAAATAAAAATCAAGAAGATCGAAGTAGAAATCTAGAATCAATTTAAAGATCGAAATCATACAGTGAAAGAGAACTCTCTCTAACACAGACGATGAGAGAGAACAATGAAATAAACGATATAAAACGGAAGGGTAATTTTGCTATTTAAAACATTAAGCTTATATCTCCCATACATACGTGGATTAAGAATAAATATTTTAGTCCAAAAACATATTTTTGGACTATCGATTAAATCATCTTTAATGGGTGGACTATCCATCAAATAGATCCTCCAAACAGGATTAACTAGTGATTCCTAGATTGGTGAAGCTAACCCTAGGCACAATTATTCTTTTAGACTTTCGAGAAGTAAGTATTTAGAGAAATTAGTTTGGCAATGACATACCTTATAAATTGAAACGGTAAAAAAATTATTGCAGTGCAAAAACCCAATAACAAAAATCCCTATCACCACCTATGTAGTTAATTTCGGGGTGAAACGAAGATGAAATCCGAGATATTTTTTTTAAAAAAATCCTTGTTTTAGGGTTTCAATTATTACTCATATTTTTTATGATATTTTAGAATTATATGTGGATATGATAATATCTATAATTAATCTAATGATTTCGATTAGAATTGTAATATCCTTGTTTAATTAGCATTTTAGACTATGAACTTTGAAGTTGCTCTTGTTTTTCTTATGTTTCCAGTTTGAACTTTGTATTAAATCTATGGATCTATATATTTTAGATGATTACTAGTTTTTCTTTCTAAACTTTATGAAAAAACGTTTGCTATAACGTGTTAAATATATTTATAATTATAAAATATGAATTAGTATTTTTTCATAAAATTATAGATTTAAAATATATGGACCGATATTTGAACCGAAATTTCCCCGATATACAGGCGTACCAGTGTATCGCTCTCGACCAATACAAACAGAAATCCGATATGTAACAACCTTAATCACCACTAAAAAAAGCTCCAGTTTCGATGCTCAACTGTTTTTGCCCTTTGTTCATAAACGTCTTTAGTAATAAATGCATCATTAAAATTATACCTATGAAAGTAATCAAGACACAAAAAATTGCTACTTTTTTGCATATTATTTTTTTGAGAATCAATCGATTTATATTAGAAACAACACACTAAGTGGTTTTTAACTAGTTTATTTGTGGTTGCCTTAGGTAGGGATATGTCTCCAATGTTCACCCAAATAACTAGTCTCAGAGGAAATACAAAAAAAGTAGAAATAAAAACTTGGAAAGTATTGGACATATATATGTTACCTGCCTCATTAAAATTTTGCCAAGAAAAACCCGTAGTGATAAAACCTTAACGAAGGAAAAAGAGTGTAACGCTAAAGGTCCATAAGACTATAACAAAAGTAAAACTCCCTAAAAATAAAAAAATTACATTCATAATTCTTCAATATTTTTGAACATCTTCGTTCTCCATCGGTACCCAACGAGTTGTCTTCTAAGGCTGGCAATATGTATATCACCACAAACAAGTTGTGGGAGTTGAGCATCTTCACTCGTGATAAAGCTATCAATAAATGGTCCTGGGCCCTTCTATCAATAACGAGACTAATACAAGTGTCACGATGGCTTGTACATGATAAGAAGTTCGTCTTATTGGTGATTGAGACTGGCGGTGTAGTCTTTTCTGCAATACAAAATTTAAAAGGTGAAAAATGTATCTCTGAAAAAATACAAATAGTTGAGTCGCGATTTATAAAATCGGACCAAGACAATACATAGCCAACATTGATTTCAACATCACGTTGTTTCACAAGAGAAGTCATGATTTCATGAAAAGAAGAATTACATATGTAGATTAAACTAAAAACTAACATTGTAGTAATAACAACACAGAAGTTAGTAAAACTATTATTGAAAAGAGACAGCAAGGAAGGAGTAAATAATAATAAAATTGGACAACCCCTGTATAAAAAAACAAGGTATTGAAAACCCTAGACTAGTTGTAATAACGAGTAACTAACTATCCTCAAAACAAAATTCCAACATTACACTAAGCTAGACTAAAACCCTAAGCTTAAGATTCTTAAAAGAAGGAAAAAAAAAACAGGAATAAATTGAAATATAAGCTTTTAAAAACTACCCTAAAAAAAATCATAAAAGAACTTAAACACTGTACAAGATTATATGTTATTAGACTCTAATAACCAAAGCTTCAGTGAAAATGAAATTTACTAGTCCAATCAGTATACAATCACAAAGGCTATACAAGGAACAAACTGTCTATTCTAGCAAATCAACTTTGTGTTTTGGGTTTTGAGAAATAAAGTGAATGATAAAGAAAACAGTAAATGTAGCAACCTACTAAGATAAGTTTAAGGTTCTAAACACTAATGAAATTGAGAATTAAAATTCTGAATAACTTAAACAATCGAAGTATAAATATTAAAGGAAATCAGGGAAAAGCTGAGGGAAAAACACGGCCCCTGTATAGCCCAATATCAGATCCTTCCCCGCGCTCTTTTATCAGTGAACTTGAATTGTAATCATCTTTGGGTTTGTAGAGCCCAGATCAGATCCTCCTTTGCTTGCAGACTTTCCGGTAACTACTGTCAAACAAAGGGGAGTTTTAGTCTTGCTCCTTTGCTTGCAGCCTTTGCTAACTCCAAAAGAGTTTCCAGATGAGAAACCAAAAAGAGAAATACTATTGGAAAAAACTGTCAGAAGAAAATAAAAGAGAGTAAACTAAAGAAGAAACTGCAAGATGAGAGCAACTAGCTTTCGGGCGTTTTCAGGTCAGCGGATCAGGGATATAGATCTGTGGCCATAAATGCATAATGTGTTGACCTTATTTCAAAGATAACAAAGCTCAAAGCAAATAAAACATTCCTAACAACATTAACACTTTCACTAAGAGACCCAGATCAAAGCAATGTTGGACCCTTTTGCTAAACCCCAAGACAGAGAGAAAAAAACAGGAGTAATCCTATTTAAAAAAAAAAACGGAAGCAAAGCCACAGAAAGGACTATCCAACCAAACAAAAAAACCAGAAAACCAAAACAAAAGATTAATGAAAATCTAAGAGAACTACTGGATCAGAAACATTCATCAAGCAAAGACTAAAAGAAAAAAGAAGTATCAAGAACCTAAGAACACACACAAAGCAACAATGAAGAACTCCTGCTACATTTTAAAAAGCTATTGTTAAAAGCATACACATAATTTCATGCTTAATATTATCTTCACTGCTTAACTACTACTCAGTAACAAAAATCATAGCACCACATAATCAATTTTTGTAAGACTCATTAGTTTTTATCCTAAGAGGACAAATGTTTAAAAACAAACATTGAAAACCCCTAACTTTAACCATACCCAGAAGAAACCATGGAATCAGAAAAAATGCAGTTTTTACATCATTTAAAAAAAAAAAAACCTATTGCGCATCACAGAACAAACCCATACCAGATTACCGAACTATACCTCTGTCGTAAAAAAATCATAGCACCACATAAACATTTTTGTAAAGCTCATTAGCTTTTAGCCAAGATGGCTAATATTTGGAAAATAACCATTGAAATACCCATTAACCTTAACCATACTCAGATGAAACACCCCCTATTGCACATCACATAACAAACCCAACCATATTGCCGAGCTATTACTTTGTTACAAAGAAAATCATAGCAATTTTTGTAAAAATCATTAGCTTTTAGCCAAGAGAACAGAATTTTGAAAACAACCATTGAATACCCACTAACACTTATCATACCCAGATGAAACCAAGAATTCAGACTAGAAATGAAGTTTTTTACATCATTCTAAAACACCCCCTATTGCATATCACATAACAAACCCCAACCCAATTGCTGAGCTACTGCTCACATACAAAAATCATAGCACCACATAATCAATTTTTGCAAGACTCACTAGCTTTTAGCCAAGAGGACAAATTTTTGAAAACAACCATTGAAATACCCATTACTTTCACCATACCCAGATGAAAACCATGGATTCAGACAAGAAATAAAGTTTTTTACATCAATTTCACATACCCCTGTTGCACATCACAAATTGGAACCCAAACTAAAAGAGACCTCTTCCAAATTCAAATTAGAGCTTCATGAAAGATCCACTATCCTAAAAAGACTTCAGAGAATTTTGTCAGTGTTCAGAGTAGTTTTTAGTTGATTTCACAAATAGTTGTTAGTTGTATGCTGTTGTTCTTTTTTGTTTTTTTTATAAACGCCCTGTTGTACCGCACTTTTGAAAATCAAAATTAGATGATACCAAAAATTATTCTCAACAAACATGATTCATATACACCTATATGATCATTCTAAGAGATCCAAAAAAGAGATATAAGCATGGTGAGAAAATTAAGTGGAACACAGATCAACATCTATCTCCAAACACAGTAAAGGAAATGTGAGAATAAAAGGAAATAGATCATCATCTATCTCCAATCACAACAAAATATGAGAACTAAATAGAAAAAAGAAAACATAGAGAGCAAAATTAAGAGAAAATAGATCATCATCTATCTCCAAAGTTTCATCCCTAACAGCCCACAAATAACTATACCCAAATCACAGATTACCTAGAAAAGGACTTATTTCAAAAACCATTAACAAATTACCACAACACACATCTTATGCATTTAGATCCACCGAAATCAGATCCGATCCCCCTTGATCATGACCTTACTTCACCGAAAGAAAAAAAACACTATTTGGGAGCTAATAGAGAGAAAAAAGACTTTTCTGCATATTAAGAATATTATAACCCATAACTTTTTTTTTTTCACTCTGTCTGCACCAATTTCATCAAAAGAGTAATACACAATTCTTCAGTTTCACGAAAAACAAAAGGAAAAATAACACCTTCTACATAAATACGGAAATACCTACTTTTAATTTCATTCAGTAGTTTTAAGAGCAAATTAGTGTCGAGGTCCTAGATTCCACTAGTTTGTCCATTTTAGTATTTGAGTTATTGATCCGTCGGTCAACATGGTCAATTAACCAAATTATCACATAATCAGTTACAATATTATAAATTTACCATTCCGTCCACACGTACACAATTAATCATATCACGTGCCTCTCTATTGAAAAAACAATTACATTTTCGTTTTTTAAAAAACAATCAGGCTTTTAAAAAAAAAACAGATCATATGGTACATGTGCATTTATATCTTTGGCTGAGAATAGACCAATATTAGACAGTTATCAAAAAAATAAAAATAAAAAAATTGGTTATGATTCAACCAAAATCAGACTGTTACACAACATTTTTTTGTGTATAATAACATCTGTTTTGAGTTGTTCTTCACCTGCAAACATCATAACACCCAAACCATTTATCACAATACCATTACTATATATTCTATAATAGAAGGGGAAATTCCTCATGCATGAGATCTCATAATAGAAGAGGAAATTCCATTTCCATTGGCCAAACTGCTCATAGCTGCTAATATCATTCCTTCATACTTCCCTTTCAAGATGTTCCATCCAAACCTATAATAGACCTGCAACCATTGCAACCATCTAGGAAACCATCTAGACTAGTCTTTTACATCATAAATAAACTTTCACTGATCATCGGCTATGTCCATACTCCATGCAGCTACACTCCCTAGATTTTCCACAAGAATGTGCCTGCAAAGTTCAGGTAATTGCCTGGAACATGCACCAAAAAGATAAGCTAAGTGATCAGATATTAGTAATGACAAAGGAGAAACGTGGGTAATCTTAGTAATAGTAATAAAAGAAGAGAAGTTTCATCGCAACCTATATGATATGGTCCATGAATATCCTTTCCCACTGCTTCTTCTTCACACTTGTTAGCCTGTAGCCCGTCAAAAGTATTTTAAGTAACAATAATAAAGGATGTGAAAAATAGTAAAATGATTTTGTCCCTCCATGATAATTGCAACCGTGAATTTTAACTATGTTGTAGACATGGTGATACATGTTCTTATATAAAATGTCCCTTTATGCGAATTTTCATAGAGATTGCTATCAAGGAAAAGAAATAGAGCTCCGAGGAAGAACTAGATTTCATGTTGTGCCCGAGTATCTACTTACCATATTTCAAATGGACTAGCATATTTGGTGAAATTATATTTAACTAGTGAAACTGCCCTTCACTACACCAAAAACAATGATTTGCAATCGTCTCCCAGAATTTAAGCAACACATATATTTGTTGAAACGTTACAAATTTTATACAACGTTATACGTTGCTTAATATATAATTAATGCAACGAATAAATAAATTTAAGCAACAATAATATCCGTTGCAAAATAGATAATGAAAATTATATAAAAATATATATATATAATTACAAAATCTGAATATTTGTATTTTTGGAATTCATATATTACAAAACCCCTGTTGCATTCATCCCTAATCTTTACAATAGTCTTACAACATTCATTTAATTACATGTACAATTAAATCAATAATGTTCATTCCAAAAACATAAGAACATGACTATAAAGCTACTCTATAAGAAACTGGATCACCTTAGCACGAGTTGACTTGTTTGAAACTTCTGATGTCTTCTCAAAATGAGCATCAGTCTGTAACATCACCCAATGAGCACCTAGAAAAAAATCCATTTAGCACAAGTAAACAAATATTGGTAAATCACTGAACAAACTTCACTGAAACATTGCAAGACAGTTATTGCAAAAGGTAACATTGGGAGAAACAATCAAGGGAGCGTAATATGTTGAAAATTGATTGTAATGTCAAAATCATACAAAAGAAAACATTATGCATTTATGTTTTCCATGTAAAACCTAAATGTATCTACATGTATATCCTAATGACAATATGAATATATAATAATGAAAAGCGGAGGCAAAAAGAGATCAATTATAAATACCTCCAGCCATTGCAATTTGAAAGCTTAATCCTTGAGTTTGCCCTAATTTCTTAGTTGATATGAATTTTGGTTCCAAACCCTCCTTCTCACCTTTTAGATGGTATATTTTTTTTTATGAGAGTGAATTTGGTGACCTTTATTCATTGATTTTTTCTATCACTTCTGTTAACTAACTCTAGCCATCATAGAGTAGTTGGCATGATAGATATAGTGGGTGGTTTTCAAATAATGGGAGAGAATAGTGGGGGGTTACCTTGATCAGTTGTAACTTCCCAACAAATGGATCATATTCTTTTCCCTTAATTTTAGGCAATATGGGAAAAAGTCTAACATTCTCCTACTTGATCCATTTCACGAGAGACTCCATATACGGATCATGAAGACTAATCCTCTTTAAGAGCAAGAATTAATCTTCCATGTATCACAACATATTTAGTCTTTCACCACTCATACTTAACTTAATGAGTAAACCATATGTTTACTCTAGGTCAAACTATAATGATATTTCTCAACAAGATAACTAAAGTAAGTACGTACATAATTCCGAATGAGAAATAATCCAATTAAATGAAAGCTTCAGAAAAAACATAAAGAATGTACTACATAATGGGACCAAGTCCTATCCTTACTACATGATCCTTGAATCCTTTAACATGCATGCCTTTAGTCAAGGGATCATCTATTATCAATTTAATGCTAATGTATTCAATGATCGCTTTCTTTTCCTGCACACATTCTTTCATGGCTAGATAGTTTATGTCGATGTGTTTACTTCGACTTCCACTCTTATTATTCTTAGTCATGAAGACAGCAACTGAATTGTCATAATACATTCTTATTGGTCGACTAATAGAGTCAACAACTCTTAGTCCAGATATGAAGCCTTTCAGCCATACACCATGTGAGGTAGCCTCAAAACAAGAGACGAACTTAGCCTACTACTTCAAGACTATTTGTTCGTTTATATATAAGCATGTAATCCTTAGTACCCTTAAGGTATCTCAACACTTTCTTCGCAGCCTTCCAGTGATCGATTCCTGGGTTACTCTGATGTCTTCTTAATACTCCAACGGCATATGAAATGTCGGGTCTAGTATAGACCTGAGCATACATAATGCTACCAACAGCTGAAGCATATGGAACATTTTTCATTTGTTCCCTTTCAATGCCATTCCTGGGGCATTGGTCCAAACTGAACCGATCACCTTTTACAATGGGTGCTACACTTAAGGTATATACATTGATCCAACACAAGGAAACAAATCTTGCTCCCACTGACCTTAAGGTATATACATTGATCCATAAGTCTGAATCTGTAGAATTTATGGCTTGTGAAAATGACATAGGATCATTATCGGCTCCAATATTAAAATCCGAATCTCGCAGATACACTAAATAGTCACTAGAAATAGCTGACAATCAACTTATCACTTGAAACAGTAGGTGAAAGTTGATCATTATCTTTTTCAGGAACAATATCCTGAAATTGATCACTCCCACTAATCAAGTCATTCTCAAGAAATTTAGCATTTCTTGACTCCACAATTCTAGTGCTATGAAGAAATTTACCATAGTACTCTCCACTTCTATCTGATCTCACAATCTTAATGTGCTTACCACATTGTTTCTCTACTTTAACCTTAAACAATTTAAAGGCATCCAAAACTTCGTTTTTGGAACAAAACAAGTAAAGATACATATATTGTGAATAATCATCTATGAAGGTGATAAAGTATTTCGGATCATTAGCGTTCATGTCTGGACAACAAATGTCCATATGTATGATCTCGAATAGGTTTGAACTTCTCTTGGCACCAATTTTGTGTTTGTTAGTTTGCATTTCCCTTAATGCAACCAACACAAGTATCAAAATCATTAAAGTCTAAAGTCTAAAGTACAAAGTACCCCATCCTTTACCAATCTCTTACCTCTCTCAATGGAGATATGTCCCAATCTCCGGTGCCACAAAATTAAGGAGTCCTCATTCATAATACATCTTTTTAACCCAATATTAACATGCATAGAACTATGAGTGATATCATTTTGCAAATAAATACGATAGACAAAATACCATAACCAATAACTTTAGAATTTCTGAGGATACTAAAACCAGAATCTGAAAAAATTAAAGGAAATTCCTAAAGATACAAGTCTTGAAACTGAAATCAAGTTTCTAGTGAAACCTGGTACATAAATTATCTTTTCTAAATGAAAACTAAAACCACTACTTAAAATTAAACTGCATGTCCCAACAACTTCCACATGTGAACTCATCTGACTGCCTGAATAGATGTAATGTTCACTTCCCATTGGTTTCCTTAGGTTTTTCATACCCTGCAAGGTATTCGAAACATGGATTGTAGTACCAGAGTCAATCCACCATGTATTATGATTAATATTAACCATATTAGATTCATAAACAAACGCTAGAAAATTACCTTTCTTCTCAAGCCAAGTCTTAAACTTAATGCAGTCTTTCTTCAGTGTCCCTTCTTTTTACAAAAGAAACACGGAGACTCCTTCTTTATGCCTTGGTTAGCTGAAAGCTTTCCCTTTTCCTTAATGTGATCCCTTTTCTTCTTTGAAGAAGAATCAATAGTAAGGTTCACCTTTTCGCCCTCTTCCATCCTCAATCTCCACTCCTCTTGAACACACATGGTCATAAGTTCATTAATTGATCATTTATCCTTATGCGTGTTATAAAATATCTTAAAGGGGCCATATTGTGGAGGAAGAGTGCACAAAATGAAATGAACTAGGAAAGAATCAGACATGGTAACTTCCAAATCCTTAAGTTGGGCCGCAATATCCCTCATGCTCATAATATAATCACGCACACACTTAAACCCATTGTGCCTCATGGATGAAAACTTCATAATTAAGGTGCTAGCAAGAGCTTTGTCAGAACTTACAAACTGCTCATCAATGGCTTTAAGGAGATCTTTAACCTTAGTATGCTTATCCACAGAACCCCGAATACTAGCACAAATTTTGGTCTTTATGAACATAATTGAGAGACGATTAGATCGATCCCATTTTTCATAAAGATCAACTGCATCTAGAGTACTAGTCTCAGTTATGCTAGGTGGTTCGTCTTTCCGAATAGCATAGTCGATATCCATCCACCCCAATTATAAAAGCACTTTTTCTTTCCACACTTATAGTTATCACCCTTTAATTCAGGAATGTCACAATTGACATCAGAAATGTTTCCAGTTAAAATTGCTGCAAAGAAAATATACATGCTTATAAACAAAACATTTGAAACTTAAACTTAATCATGATTTACCAATGCAAGTCATGCTTAAAAATAAGAATCTAGTGACATAAAACTTGCCTGTGGGCTAAAGTTCTACTCAAATTAGATTCATAACTACATGATGAAATTATTAAACCATATTCATTCCTTAATTCATGTGGGTAGATTAAGGAACATAATTCAATATTTCACCCCAATTAATCATACAAATATAATAAAATTTCCTGTGGGCATATTTCATCATATTACATATGATTAATTATGTATAGTTTCCACATGTGATTTCCTAAGAAAATTTTAAATAACTAGAGATGTTGTGGCTACTCTCTAATTACCAAAATTGTTAAATCACTTGACATATTTTTTTAATATTTATTCATGTACAATCCTAATGGTCATAATATATATATATAACTAATAATTTATAACAATTGCACATGTCAACAAATAATAATATAACATGAGAAAACAGACATTACAAATGTCTTTAGAACTATATGATTAAACAAACATCACTTTTAGCTCTTTTATAGCTCATCTAGATCTGTCTAACATACTGTTAGGAAGAGTTAATCATCATCTGCGAATGTCACTTACATATCATAATTGCAGAACTACTGGACCCCACATTAAAATGAGTTAAGGACTAAATGTTGGTGAGTTTTCCCTACTACGAATTTACACTCTCATAAGTAGTAAATAACATATTCAAATATATCCCCTAACCCCAAACTGATGCACAAAAATATAAAAACTCTGGGTTATCAATAATACCAGTTTGAAATATATGTGTTATAAGAATTTGCTAATTCTTGGTGATGATGACTGAAGTGCAGACGAACATATGAGTCATAGAGGCTTATCACAATTGTACACACCAATATATACTTGATGCTTAGTTAGACAAGGAAACTTATCACTGTGGGGTTTGGTCGATACCTTAATTTAGTTACAGATACTAGTTACAGAACATAAACATCCTTAGTTTTTTTTTTTAAAAATTAAATATATTATGCAAAGCTATATTCTCTAATGCCACCCAAACATAACCTTTCGGAAATGCTCACAATGTCTCACTTATGTTTACCAAGTCTCTGTATGTACTAATTAATGTAAACTGACAATTCAACCGTAAATATTGTCGTCTACTTGATCAAAGATATAATCCCAGCACAAAACTGAAACTAACATTTGAAGGTAAAGAGTAATGTTACACTTACCCGATTTTCATGAAATTCAATCTGAAAACTCATAAGAACCTACGCTACAACATATTAATTTTTCAGCATGTTCTAACAGCTGGAATTTCCAGACTAAGGTATTCAATAAACCTGATTTCGACATAATTCTCTACTGACAAAGTTTGGTCTAGCAGGGGTTATGGAGTACTAATTGGAGTCTTCCTGAAATTTTTACAGGACAATTAAAACAACATGTAGCATATGTAGTTAAATTATGAGAAAAATATAACGGTTGGATAATTTTTACAAGGGCTCTATCAGTACCACCTGGTAACTGAATTCTCCAGAAATACAATTAGGAAAATCAATCTATTCGGAGCCTTAACAGTGTCCGATCTTCAAAATTTAAGAGAAGACACATGAGATACTCAATTAAGACATATTCAAAATTCATCCCTAACCGACGGTTGAAAAACTATTAACAGGCAAACTAATTTTATGAAAGCTTACTGGAATTAAAACTCATCAACAAAATAATTCCATAGCAAGCAAGGCAGAGGTGATTACAGGCTCTGATACCAAATGTAAAACCTAAATGTATCTACATGTATATTCTAATGACAATATGAATATACAATAATGAAAAGCGGAAGCAAAAAGAGATCAATTATAAATACCTCCAGCCATTGCAATTTGAAAGCTTAATCCTTGAGTTTGCCTTAATTTCTTAGTTGATATGAACTTTGGTTCCAAACCCTCCTTCACACCTTTTAGATGGTGTATTTTTTTTTATGAGAGGAATTTGGTGACCTTTATTCATTGATTTTTGCTATCCCTTCTGTTAACTAACTCTAGCCATCATAGAGTAGTTGACATGATAGATATAGTGGGTGGTTTTCAAATAATGGGAGAGAATAGTGGAAGGTTACCTTGATCAGTTGTTACTTCCCAACAAATGGATCATATTCTTTTTCCCTTAATTTTAGGCCATATGGGAAAAAGTCCAACATTCCATAACATCTAAGCCATCATTTTTAAGTTTAAGTATTAGTTCAATTTTCCCTCCAGCTAAAATGAAGGTTAAAGGCCCAATTTTTTAGAGTAAACTGTAAACAGTGGTATGAATACTACACTAGTAATATGGCATTCTAAAAAAAGAATCGAACGTTCAAGTATTTAAAATCGGACGGAAAAAGTGAGAGGAAGAGAATGAAAAGTATCAAGTAGGCAGCTTAATTTACCAATTACGATTAAAAGATCATCAGAATTTCAGGTCATTCCATCAAACAGGATTAGGAATTGACTTTAACCTTCTACTTGCATATTCTTATTAGCCAATCTTTTTGGCATAATGCTATCATCTGTAGCACAACAAAAATATATAAAAAAATAAATGATGTACCCGTGGAACTCAGAACATGTAGATGCAAAAGATGTTTAAAAGTTTCCATTACATCACTGCATATATGATTATGCTTTAAAGGATAAGCACACAATACCATATACAGATTACATTTAAGGACAAAGAAGCAGGACTTCAAGAGATCTTAAAGACTGAGCGACATACCTCATCCATGAAGATTAGGCAATTTACAAGTCTTTCAAACTAAAACTGCATAATCAGTTTCCTAGTTACCCATATACTTAATTAAAACATAAAAAAAAGTCATATCAATCTTTCAATAATGACCCAAGTACCTCGTATATGATGTTTTTGTCGTCCACGAGTAACCACGTTCAAAGAACCATCTTCAAAAAGCCAACATTGCTGATTCTGTGAAAATTATATAACTGAATGAGCTAGCTATAATAGGCTAATAACTGTGAATGATTGGTTCATTAAATATTTAGCGTCATACCATATGATTGGTATCGCGTGATTCGACTTCTACAAGATAATAAGACCAAGAAGGCAACGTACGCATTCTTCAATTGATGCCAGTGTGATCTTCATCCTCTAGGTTGCACCATTTGTGTGCTGATGTAATACCACCATAAGCGTATATGTTAGGGAAAGTATAAGAAATGTTTTAAAATGGGGGTTATTTTGGAGAAATACCCCGAATTTTTAAAATTTGGGAAATATCCCCTACTGTTAGTTTTTCGCACGTCACGACTCGCACGCTCCCTTTTAACGGAAAAACTAACAGAATGTGTCATTTTTCCAAATTTTGAAAATCCGAGGCATTTTTCCATGATGACCCCCCATTTAGGGCATTTCTCATCTTTCCCCTATATGTTATCCCCAGCTAGGGCTGCACAAACCCGACCCAACCCGCCAACCCGATCCACACCCGCCCAAAATTACCCGACCGCACCCGGCCCGCCGATGAACGGATCGGGTGCGGGTGATTTTTTTAAACCCGCTTATCAACGGGTCGGGTGCGGGTGATAACTCCTCTCACCCGACCCGACCCGCCCACCCGCCATCTCACTCATAAGACTCATATGAGTCATATCTTCATCAACTCATCGACTCTATTTTCACTTTTCAGACTTCATCTTCTTCTCTGTTCCATTTCTTCTTCAACGATTCTTATTTCTTACTTCTCTTACAGAGCACACCACCACCACCACCGTGAACCCAACTGCATCATCAGTTCATCACCACCACCTTGTTGAATCTCTATCAGGTGTACATGTACTGTTTCTTTTAAAATTTTGTTTTTGCCCTAGTTGAAATTAATGTTTGTATCATTAGTTCATTACATGATTTAGTAGCAATTGAATATGGGTTTTATTAGTTTTGAGTGTTTGTAAATCTGTGATGCTCATAGCCTCATACCCAGCTGTTGTTTTCTTAATTAGGGTTTTTAGGTAAGTTTGAGGTAATTTCAAATTTTCAATTAGCTAGGGTCACTGAGCAATCAATGATGCTCATACCCTGTAATTTCAAATTTTCAATGATTGCTCACTTAGTAATTTCAAATTTTCAATCTGTGATGCTCATACCACATCCACACCCACACTTCTGTAAGTAATTTTTTTTTTAATTCTTCGTGTATGTATGATATTATCATAGGATTTGTTTGATTTGTTCATATGGTTTCTCTTTCATCCAGTACTGCATGTGTTTCTTGCTTCAATTTTCACCGAAAAACTTGGAAGTTTATGTTTTAGGAGCATATTAGAGTTTAAAAGATGCATAAGAAATCTGCAAAGTCATATTGGAAGGTGATAGGAACAACTTCATTGTGTTTATTAGTGTCAGGTCATGTTAAGTAGCATAACTGAATCACAATGCCAGTTTGTTAGAAGAACGTGTAACTTCTCTGCCGGTTGTTTAGCTTGATCAGGTTGGGTCTTATTAGTAGGTACTTTGCTAGCATACTTGTCCATCTTTGGCTGAATCCGGACTATGCTTAGCTGAGTTCCAGTACCTCCGATTGGAACATGCATCCTACGTTTTTGATACACATTTTGATATCTGACATGTATAATTCTAAAATTTCTGAGAAGTGGATTTTCTTTTCTTCGGCAAAAATGTGAAAAGAACCCAGATTTTTTTCCGCATTGCTCTGTAATGAGGAATGCTAGAAATGAGTTTCCGGACAATAGCTTTCTATTGTCTTTAGTTGTTACAAGCAGGATCTAAAAGTGAGGGTTTGATGCAGGCTCACATTCTGATCAAGCTCTATCCCAGGCTGACTCTTAAGAGTGAGTCTGTGACTGCTTTTAGTCTGAAATTGAACCGATTTTGGTAGGTGGCCTCTCAGATAGGTGCATGTATCTTAATAGATTGTCACTGAGTTCTAGATTGTCTTTTATACTTGGATGTGGTTGTGGGAGGCCTTGGCACCTCTAGCTCCACAAACTTAGTTATGCTTACTCTCCTGAAATTTATTATCATCTGGATGTTTAAACGCTCATTCTAGACAAAGCAGGTAAAAACTAGTTTTTAGAGACAATATGCCATCACTTGTCTGGGTTCAATACATGATAAGTTGTGATTTCTGGACGATTCTCTTGGCAGGTTTCAACTTGAAATAGGGTTGGTTTCTCATGTATTCATCCTTGGTTGACATTAACGAAAATAAGATAGAAATTAGCTGTTAGTTGATTAGTAATTTTATTTGAGTTGTCTGTGCTTTGTGAGTTTGTCTTTCTGTAAAAATCATTAACAGATTTCAGATGTTGTAGTTGCATCTTCTTTTTAACTAGGTTACTAGGGTAGAGCCTTGCATTTTTCTGGTTCTTTCCTTTTGCTAATGCTGAAAAGTGAGACATCAACTGGAACTAGTAATGTAGGAATCATAGCTTATTATCAACTTAATCTACAATTGAGTTTCAGGAGGGATATGCTGGATGGTCTCGTTATGAATAAAACCAGATAAAGTATATGCTTGGCAAGTGTTTGGCTTGTATCAATAGCAAGGCTCATATGGGTTTTGAGATGGCTTCGTATTATTACAGGTCTATGATCATTATCTATTTGCCATCCACAGCCTCGTTCACCATGCCATAGAAGAAATGGACTCATCTCTTGCTTGTTTTTAAGATCCACCATTTCCGTGGGATGTTGTATCAATAGCTGGGATAGTTCCATTTGCTTTCATTTATGTCTATGCAAATATGCAATAAGAGACCAGATCTTTAAAAGTAAGCAGTTTTGATTGTTTTAACAGATTTAGATATTTTCATCCACATCTTGCTCTGTCCATGTGTTTAATGTTGAACACAATTTGTCTTACGTCATCATATACTTTTTCATATCTTGATCATTGTTTTTGTTTAGACTTATTTCTGATATTTTTTGGGTGGGTGACTGGCACCCGCCGACTCGACCCGTCATTTGGGCGGTTCAGACCCGACCGGACCCGAGGACCAGGCGGGTCGGGTACGGGTGAAATTTTTTTAACCCACCTAGCGGCGGATCGGGTGCGGGTAAGGTCAAACCCGATCCAACCCACCCGATGTGCAGCCCTATCCCCAGCTGAATAAGAGAATGAAACAAAAACGAAGGGGACAGATGCTCCAGCAAGAAGTTTCAAAATAAGGGCAGGGATAAACGTATTTGCCTGACAAGATGTGTAGTTATGCTTCAGAGTCATTACAGACATATTGCTAAGATTTCCCCTCGTGATTGATTTAGTTTCGGCATGTCCTATACCCCAAGAACAAAGAAAAAATTAATCAACTACCCCGAACAACTTTTTTTAGGAGTTGATAACATATAAAAATATGAGAAATCAAACTGATATACCCAGTAATAACAAGTAGAATTGCTACTTCAGATGATTTACTAAGAAGAAAAATAAGACACATAACATGAGATATCAAGTTAATGTACAGAGTATATGCTTTTATGCTTAACTGAAGACACAAAACATGAGATCGATTATACTCTGTTACTATAATTCAGCATGACAAAGCTTCTCACGTATCGTCGTTTTTACTACTAGCATGTCCAAATATGAACATGTACCTTATCAAGTGGAAATCAATCAGATACATAGAACTTGTAAGACCAAACTAATCAAGTACTTCTATTCTCAATCAAATGTTTAAAAGGGTATCTCATTAGCATATATACGTCCAACAAATCATAAGAAAGAAATGATTTCAGAGCTTCTAAGAAATAAGAGCAACCAAAAAATACTTGTTTGGTGCCAGTGACCCTAAGCTCTGTTCCTAAGACTACCTTTACCCATTCATCCAACATACCAGCAACCTTATACGTAACAGAACTAAAATTATCCACCCTATTTACTAGCGTTCTACAGAATTTATCAAAGTATCAACCACTCTTCAACAAACTAAAAAGAAAAGAAAATAAAAACAATTCATTAGAAGAGTACCCGTTTTAAACCCTTCAAATCCAAATGAATTAAATGAAATGGAAATATATATAATTGAAATAATGCTACCCACATTTGTTTTTGGCATGATCTATCATTGTTTTTTCTTATCTTTCCAGATTAGTTAAAGGCGTAAAATTGTTAAATAAACTAAACAAATACTCCCTCCGTTTCAGGAAAAGAGTTACTTTTTCTGTTTGTACAATTGTTAGGCAATATGAAAGAGAATAACTTTTATAATTTATTTCCAGATTTACCCTAACAAAAAGTTTAATACTATATATATTTTTATAATGTGAATAATAACATTTCTAATAATAACAAGGGTAGTTTTGAAAGTTTGTTATAATGAAAATGAAAGTAACTCTTTTGTTGGAACAAAAATTTAAAGAGAAAATAACTATTTTCCTGAAACGGGGGGAGTAATAGCTACGTCTTCACTTAACTGTAACACAAATCTATCCAAACAAAGTTAACTTCTTTGTTGCATCAATGTAGTGACCTTTTTATTGGTTAGACTAAAAACATGTATTGCAGTAACTTTGTACAAAACAACTATCAAATGGAAACTTATGTACGACGAACCTACGCCATATGGCATAGTTTTGATTTTGGATGTGCAACGATATAGATGTTGCAACGATAAAGCAACAGATATGCGTTGCATTAAATAGGAATTATTTTAAAATAATTTAGCAACGGATTTCCAACATTTATATATGTTTCAAATCATGGCATGATTGTAATATATATGTTATTTAAGGGTTTTTATTGCAGATTTTCTTTTTTTTCTTTTATTGGTTTTAGTTTTAATGCAAAAAAAATTTAGAAAAAATTGGAAGTCATTCCCCCAGTTTCTCCCTCTTTTTTTTCACACCAAATTCGTTTTCCTCCAACAATTAAATCTTATTTTTTCTTTCTCCTCAAAATCGATAATTCCTCGTACTTCTTTAATATCAAATCTTTACTTCCATTTCATTTTTTTTGAAAGGCTATTTTATTTAATTATTATAGGATATTTATTTCTATTTTGCCTACAAAACCTTAAATAGAGGACCAGAAACAAAAACTCGTTTTTTTTCTTCTCTCTCAGTCTCTCTTTCAAAACCATATTTCCAAACCGAGAACAACTCTGAAATATGTGATGATTTTAACTGAAAAAACCAGAAATCAAGACCTTTTCTTTTATAACTTGATATCTTAATCAAAACCCATACAACATAAATCTAGATCTATCCTATCATAACTTTAGATTTTCGTAACCCTAGAAACTAGTTATGGATTAAGTTTACTGGTTTTTGAGGTGAAAAACCAGCAAGTAATGTCAATAACATCATTCATCTCCCTTAAAACTAAAATGTTTCACTTCCGGACCTCATCTCAAAAGCAAAACAAGGGGTTTTCTCACTGAGAAAACAAAGAAGAAAAGCTAATATTCATTATCTTAGGGTTTCTATCTACAACATATCATCATGGCCACAGAGAAGAACAAAAAACGAAAGGTAAATCCTTCAATCCCTGTTCCTTATTAGGATTTGATTGTGATTTTTTTCACTTTAGTGTTTAGTAACGGTAGGTTTCTGTTACAAAACATACTTGCAATATTATTCGACTGTTGCAAAACTTAGTGTTTCAGATATTCGCAATTATGTTACGGTTGCGAATTTAGGTTGCAATGGCTCAGTCATAACAGTGTCAAACTGTTGCTACATGTAAAATTCGCAACAACTTAAAATTGTTACGGAAGTAGAAATTTAGCAACAGTATGTAGCAGTGGCGAAATTTTTGCAATACCAAAATTGTCTGGTCAAAACCACTTCCCCGGTAACAAAATCAAGTCTCCCCTGTTCATCTAGAAATCAAACTAATCCAACAAATTACCCAGATTCACTGAAATTCTACAGGAAATCTTGGAGAACATACAAAAAATAAATCTCAAAAGTGTCATTATGTGTGCATAGTATCAACAAAATGATAAGCATAGCAAGAAAAATTTCTTAAGTTCTTAAGGACATTCAAAATTTTGTGTAGTATCAAAAAAATGATAAGTATATTAACATTTCCCAAGTTCTGAGAACATACAAATGCTGCAGTTGTAATGTTAAGTGTAGTAGCAATAGTAGATACAATCTAAAAGGCACAAGACCTGGATACAAGCTCAACATCATTTCCATCCAACACTAGCTCATCCTAGACCTTCTCTGACCTGAAAATACTCACTCCATTAAGCATATCAGCTTTGGCACCTGGAAGAAAATAAAATAGTTAGCAAAACTAAATTATTAGGATTGATTCGAGATTCCAACAATATCTAAAACTACTTTTTTCGAAAAACAACAAAGGTAAGTAGCCTGCACAATAAGAAGATGAACATACTAACCTTGAGAGACAGATATATACCCCGAGCACCATCAGTAACCAGCACCACAAACAAACCGCAGCAGAAATCCAATCTTCTGTTCATCTTATCGAGCATTAGTGTCCAAAAATCTAAATGAAGCAACAAGAATATGACCTGCAAATACACCAATTAAGAGTTAACCTAGTATTAGATGATATGCATGTAAAACCGTACCATTACTTCAGTTCTTCTTAAAGATACATGAATAACTACCATATACAGAACCACTGCCAATGACTGTATCGTGGAACTAAGACACATAAAAAAGTAAGAAAAGATTAACATCACTTACCTCCTCAGCAATAACATCATCGAGAATCCTATAACGTAAACATGTGTGTTAACTTTTAAGCCAAATTAACATATCAGGAGGTTTGTTTGCTTCCTGTAAAAGTAAGAACTCAAAGAGGTTAGTACAAGATAAACGTAGAAAATAAGCCATATTACTAATGTTTGCACAAAATGGTCCGGGCAACTGATCCTCGTACATTCATTGAACAATAAGTAATACAAGAAAACACGGAAACAATAAAACAGCTTCCCTATAAAATCCATTGTAGTCAAAGTCAGTCATCCGTATGGACTTACTTGTTATCATTCCTACCCACCAAAGTGGCTCATACAAATAAGAATATACACCACTTCCTGCAAACAACAATCAATGTCATTAGATTCTGGGATAACTTGTACCTTATAGTGATTATTACAAACAATTCAAAAGGTTTAGAGTAAAGAATACAACACGATGTTCAACACTACGAATTGATACATGCAAGCAATATAGTTATTATCGTTGTAATCCAAAACTAATAAACTCACAGATAATTTTATAACAAAATAAGAAATCTCAGGAAAGACAATCCATGCCCAGGTAATAAAACCTCGTAAGCATTATCAATAAACATGTTGACATCAAATAGATCTCTTTCATTTATCACCTGAACTAGTTAACACTTTGACTACTAGCCCACTCAAAGTTGACTTCCACAGAAAAAAATAAAATAATAAACTAAAAAATAAAATAAATTACCTGTTGATGCAGCGCCCTTCACAATTGAACCAACAATGTAGGTTTCTCTAAATCAAGCAACTCGTTATCCAATATACTGCAAACTCATATACAGTAGACAAAAATGGTCAACAACCCAAATAAAACAGTTTCATAAACAATAAAATAATAAAAACATGGCATAAGGTGAAGAAGATAGTCTACTTGATACAAACAGTTTATTTAGAATCCTACAAGACGAGCATGGAATGCGAACTGAAAATCTTTGTGGTTTAAATAATTCACTGTTTCATTATCTACACAGATATATATCCTCTTCATAACTGACTATCACATTAAATTTGAGCATAATTAGAGACCTGATTTCACTACTTACCGCAATTCCCTTGAGATTGAACAACTTCTCCTTATTGTTGAATTGAATCACGAGTTCGGCTGGTTACAAAATTAATGGACTGTAACAATGACAGGTTCACAAATCTAAATTATCTCCATTAATGGTGAAATTTGAAAGCAAAAAACTTTTAAAGTACCCGCATAACTTTCTTCTGTACTGAGGAAATCCTATCCCTATGCTAGAAACCAATGTTGCAGAAACACAAGATTTTCTCTAGCTTTAACACCCCCGCAAAAAAAAAAACCTAAAGTCATTTCAAAATTTCTTCAATCCAGACATCAAAAAAATTCAATTTTTAAGCATAAAAAGGCAAAACGATTTCAATCTTTATACATAAAAAGAAGAAAAAAAAGTTTATTACCTAGGTCCATTGTCCAACTCCAAGAGAAGAACAGTCAGGACCTAAACAAAAAAACAAAAACCAAAGGGGAATCAGAATCAAAAAGAGAAGCAACTTTGATTTTGTAAAAGAGAGAAGAAGAAAGATCTGATTTGTATAAAGAGAGTGAGAGAGAAGAGATTTAGTGGTGGTGGTGTGTGAAGGTGGCGGCAGAGTTAGGGTTTTGCAGGAGAAAAAGGAAGAGGATGAAAGTGAAGGGAAATGAGAAAAAAATGTAGGATTTTGTATATGATTTTTGGGTTAGAAATAAACCCCACACACCACACACGTATATGGCATGCGTATGAAAATTGGGTAGAAACAACCAACACATTCTAAAGGAATTCAACAATTTGGGCAGAAACAACTTAAAAGTGTAGCTAGCCACACTTACAAGTGGCACATGTGCTAAACTAATATGTTATAAATCTCAACAAATTGAAACAATTACGAATTTTGCAATTGTAAAAGTCGTTGCAAATATTTTGCAACACAAAATCTTAGTTGTAAATTCGCAACGACCACGCTGGTCGTAATAGATCGACTTTTATGCTAGTTTAGTTCTTGCTCCAGCATGAAAGTTCCATTTTATGGAAGGAAGGCTGTTTTGTCGAGCCATGCTTTGGTCTCTGGTTTAATGGTTGCACGTGCAAAAAATCCGGTACACTCCGTTTTGTTTCTCATCCTAGTCTTCGCGACACTTCAGGTTTACTGATAAAACCGTTGCGAGATTTTGTTGCTATTTTCCATATATGGTCTAGTGTTTCTTCTGATTTTTGAGGATTAAATCAATTGTTTTGATTATGATACCAGTTTGTGGCTGATAGAGTGTTCTTTTCCGAGCTCAATGAAAGTATTGACAAGAGAACTTGTTGAAGATGGTTACTCTGTTGTTGAAGTTAGGGTTACATCTATGTGTATCGAGATTATCATTAGAGCTACTCATACTCAAAATGTTTTAGGTAAAACAAAATTTTAACTCTTACTTGTTTGTATTTTGGTTTAGATCTGAAATTTTGGATTTGATTTGTTGTTTTTGTAGGTGAGGAGGGAAGGAGGATTAGAAATTGATTTTGTAGTACAGAAGAGGTTCAAGTTTCCTGAGAACAACCAACCACCAGGAATGCTTGTAGAGATTATAGTATTGTCCCTAATTGATTTGAGTTCAAGTGATGTTGATGGTGGTAGGCGGATTTTTGATGAAGGGAGTGGAGGTTTTATGGGGGGTTTTGTGTGTGTGGTATTTTTGGTAAAGAATGGGTAGCTAAGATTTCAAATCAGACTAGAAACTGTGGTTTTGATAATGAAGTTCATTCCAGATCTTAGTTTTGGTGAGAAAAAACCCCCTTTCTGGATGCAAGCCTAATTGTGTTTTGTTCTTGGAGATGATTTTCAAAATGTGTTAGTTAATTTTATGATTCAATGGTTTACTTAGTCTAGACTACACTAAGTTTGTGTGGATGTATTGCAGAAGCAAACAAGTATCTCTACGGCACTGTCCTATATCAATTGACATATTCCTTAAAGCAACCATCAGGTATTAACTCTTTCATTTGAATCAACTGGAATGGTTACATGTTCATATGAGTTGATACTAGTGAAGTGGTGAAATATAAACCTTGACATGTCTAGTATCTTCATATTTGGCTTACATTTTTGAGTGAACCTTATTACCAGTAACTACAACTTTGGAAATGGAAATTGGTTTTAAAACAATTAGCAACTTTTCGATTTTAATGGGATGTCTAAGTTGGTTACCTGCAAAGTGTACGCTCTTTAAAGCCTAGGTGCCTATTGATGATCTTAGAAGGTTATGCATTTATGGTTTATGACTACTACTATAAAAATAACAGATGGGTGAATTACTTTTAAAAGCTGACCATTAAAACCCAATGATTTAGGTCTACTATGTTTTAGTTATCTCTGTATTCTGGAACGGTTGTTAGAGCCTGAACGAGTGGTTGTCTTTCAGGTGGCATGAATTGATGACAAAGGAGACTCACATGTAAATCGAGGATTTCACATACAATTTATCCAATCTTTAGGTCCCTGTACGGTTGGTCTCCGATTTAATCCCATCAATGAACTTAATTGTTGCCAAGTTCCTTGGCTTCGAACAGGTATGCGTTTGCAGTACAAAATGTTTTTTCTTTATTTAATCATATATGTTGATTCGTTCAAATATATATGGCTACTTTTGTTGGATGTATTACCTTTATCTTATGGCCGTATGTAACATTAGAATTTCATCATCATTCATTACTATGGCCATGTTTTTGCTTGTTATGGTGGTAATCTACTTTTACATAGAAGGTATGTAAGACTTAAATTGGCAGATCATGCGCTTTTGCCAGAGTTGCATGCAGGAGCTACATCGCTATTTGGGTCCTAATCAGGAATTTTTATATGATTGATGACAAATAGTTTTAGCCACGGGACTATTTGCTACGACAAGATTGTCATGGCAAATTATTTTTTGTCACGGATTTTTGATCAACTGCCACGGTTTTTTGGCGTCACTAAAACTCAGTATTTTTGTAGTGCTTTTGGCACATGTGTATGCTACTTATTGGTGTTAGGAGTGAGTATAAGGCTAGCAATTGCTAGTGCCATGGTTATTGTCTATGCACCGCTAGCTTTGACATTAATTAATGTCGTTGCCATAACTATGACCTATTTAGGGTTTCTCAGTTTTGTGAGATTTAATTGTTAGCATTTATGCTTAACTTTTATGCAGTGCATACAGAACATTACAAAAGATTCATTTGTGGAAGTTTGCAACTTGAGACAATGCTTGATGCGACTTTACAATTTGATGGTATGCATCTAGTTTGCGATTTTGTTCAGATATGGCTTAGCCTCTATTCTGAATGTTTGCAATTTTCCATAATCAGCGTATTCTGATTAATACAAATAGTGTATATGGATGCACACGAAATAATGAGAGTTTAGCTAGGTAAAGCCCTGAAATATTGAAAGTGCATGAATATATAAAGATCCACAAAGCTATTGCAGCTATGAGCTGAATATCCCTTTCTTGATTTTCTTGCAGAAGGATAGCAGTATGCATTCATAATTCTGATGCCGGATAAGGAATTTATGTATATTTATTTCATGCTTCTGCAGTTAGGCGAAAAAAAAAATATTATAATTTTCTCTCTTATCAAAAATCCACCATCAACATTAAGTCCCTTGCTTAGCTCGGAACAGTAATGTTTCGTGGTAAGCACTAGATGGTGGTATCAATACTGAGGCGCTAGTGGTAGCAGCTACATGCGGTTTTTGGTAGAGCAAGGATAATCGTCCATGGAAACAAAACAAATAAGGGGATCACGACCATAAATCTTGTTGCGCTGGTGGCGTGGATAAGCTGCACCTGCACGTGTTGAGCCGGTCGCCACGTGAAGTCTGTCACTTCTCTCTTGAAAACGGTCGGTCTTGTAGCTTTGGTCAGCAGTCATGCTCAGATCCATTCTCCTCGGGATAAATTTCAGAAAATTCCACTTATTTGAAGTTTAGGGTTTCCCACCTTTATTTATTTAAATAAGTGGACGACTCTTAACCATTTTCACTTTCATTCTTCTCCAGAGCTTGAATATCATCACCTCATCACTGCAACATGTCTGACAACAATGGTAGCTCGAACCAAGGTAGCTCTTGTGTCAAGCGTACTACTTGGAATACAAGTCTGGTAAGTTTCTCTTCACTCCGAGCTTTCATATGTGTATGATGATTATGGTGAAAGCCTGGACATGATTCGATTGTTGTTTTTCCTAGGTTTCTCGGGTTAAGAAGGTACCAAAGAGATATATGAGCATTAGGAGCTTCAAGGCAATGGTAAGCAACTACCCCCCCCCCCTTTTTTTTTTGAAACCGCCCTTTTTTTTAACGTATTGTTGCTTGTTTGATTGTAGCAGGAGATGGAGATTAGACATGTTGGGATTAAGGAAAATGAGGAATTCGTACCAACGAATAGCAGAGAAAATGTTAAGACGACTTTAAGTTCGTTTCTCCAAAATAATGGCTTCCCTTGCGAATGTTGACTCGAGTTTTTGCATTCATAATTATCCCAACGCAGGGATCTCTCCCATTTTTGTAAAAACCGTCGCATGACTCCTCCCTGTTATTTTTGAGATGGATGATGCGCTTCCGTATACAGTTACAGACTTGAAAATCCAGGAATGGGATGATATATTGACTACTTATGAGGGCCTCCGTTTCAATGTAAACTGGTTGCGTCAATATTTGGAGAGTGTCAGAGAGGCTCATGCAGCAGCTTTGGCATAAGGGAACCTTGAAGGAAGAATCCTCTAAAATTGAAGAAATAGATCGAGATCTTCAGACTCGTTCAGAGAAGTATGATGAGAGATTGGAAAAATTGCATCATCATGATTACCCTCTATTCAAAGAACTGTTTTAGGCCATAGGATAGGCAGCGAAACATTCATGTTATTTTTATTATTATTTTTGGGTTTTGAATAGTTTGAATAAAGAATGTTTCAGATAAATGTAGCGGGTTTTGAATTTAAAAGTTCAAATATATGCTTTGTAGTTATATTGAACTTGTGAGGGAAATGATGAAAGTGTTTTAGGCATAATACCTTGATCCATTTACCATTAATGATTTTTCCTACAACTTCCTCATTCATATTAACTAGCTCGTAATACCCGCTCAGCATGGCCTTGGAAATCACATAAGGCCCTTCCCACTTTGGAGTAAATTTCGGAGCAGACATATCTTGTCGAATATGCTTAGATATTCTAAGCACCAGATCCCCTACTTGAAATACTCTTGGTTGTATTGCTTTGTCATATACTCTGGAGATCCTTTGTCGATAAGTCTCTGCATGTTTTTCCGATTTGGTTCATTTGGATTTGAGTATATCTAAATCTGTTATTCGAGAATTGGGTATTTCAGATTCGTCCCAATAAACCCCACTTGCTGCTGTGATTCTGGATGATGGGATTTTAATTTCTGCAGGCAGGAGTGCATCGACTCCATATACGAGAGAATATGGCGAGGTCCCTGTAGAGCTCCTTGAAGAAGTTCTATATGTCCACAAGGCCATATGCAATTATTCGTGCAATGTCTTTGGATGATCATAAATAATGTGACTTAGAATTCTGATAAGAGTTTTGTTGGTGCTTTCAGCTTGCCCATTTCCTTGAGGGTAGTATGGCATCGAGAATACCGTGTATTTGACATTGGTGACACTTCTGAACAAATGAAGCCGCATCGTCCTCCATGGTCGACCAGTAATATTTCTCATGCACTTGGAGAAATAGTTTTCTCTTGACTTGGTGTTTTTCTTCGTGTGCTTCTTTCAGGATAATCTGGATGCCTTCTTCTACCAAATATCGTAACAAATCTCCACCAAATCTCTTTCGGTAGAGTAGTCCTTCGTGAAAGATAACTTTTTTGGCTTTTTGGATCAAGCGTGCCGCTTCTAGGTAAAATATTTTCTTGAAGGTATTTGATATATGGCTCCCGCCAGTCCCAGCATTGTGTATAGTCAGCACTTCTGACTGTTGCCGCGAGACCTGACAATTATATGATCCCTGCAACAATCGAGATTGAGCCTTCATGGTGGGACAATAATAATCAAGATGTTGGAGACGTATATATTAGGTTATTACTAGCGTCTGACGGCACATTTCACGGTGTAACTGACTAAGTCTCCCTTGCGCCTCATTGTCTCCCAGACATCTTAACAGAGATCCTCTGAATTTCTATGATACAATATCCCATGAAGTAAGAACAAATGCTTAAAATCTTTGAGACTGACCTTCCCTTGGCTATGTGAGATGCTGAGCTCTTGGATGATAGGCGTCCTCCAGTCATTGGTTTGTTCTTTATCAGGCTTGTTCATCCAGGTCGAGGGCATGGTACGTCTCTGTATGGTAAGGGTCTCTTCTGAGTCTTCGAATTGGAGTTTCGAGGCTAGGTTCGCCAAGCAATCAACATGCTTGTTGTTGGTGCGCCCCGTATGTATGCTTGTCACCTCGACAAAGTGAGTTAATAGTTTTTGTGCCTCGGACCGATACGGAGCTAGTGTTGTTTCCTTGAGACAATATACACCTTTCATCTGGTTCACTAGTAACTTCGAGTCTCCTCTTATTTCGAGACGTGAAGCTCCAGCTTGCTTGGATAATGATAGTCCCAGTAGGAAGGCTTCATACTCGACAGAGTTGTTGGTACATTTGTAATCCAACTTGAATTAATATGAGAATACTTCACCAGTTTGAGAAACTAGCACAACACCGGCTCCTCCAGTATTGTTACTAGGAGTAGCGGAGCCGTCAAAGTATAATGTCCAAACTTCTTCTTCAGCGAGTGAAATATCTAGGAATTCTCCAGGTACGTCTTCGTGTATTGCAGTATCATATTCTCCTGGAAAAGCTGCAAGTAGATCTGCGACCGCTTGTCCCTTTATTTATTTTGGCGATACACATGATATGTCACTCTGACATTTGTAGCAACCATTTTGCTGCTCGTCCTACGAAAGAAGGTTTTGATAGTAAAATTTTTATAGGGTCATCCTTGGCCATCAACACTACTCTATTTTCTAGTAGATAATGTTGAAACTTCTGAACAACATGTACCAAGGATAGGCAAGCTCTTTCAACTTTGGGGTATCTCAACTCTGCATCTCTTAATGCACGACTGAGATAGTAGATGGGACATTCAGTCCCCATGTCGTCTTCTTGATCCAATAGAGCTCCTATGGCCATTTCGCTGAAGGTCGTGTAGAGAAGTAATGGTTTTTACGAAGTTGGAGATTTCATAACGGGTGGTGATAACAACAATTGTTGAATTTGACTAAACGCGTTTTGTTGTATAGATGACCAGACAAAACTCGCCTCTTTCTTCAGCAAGGGTGTAAATGAAGAAAAAAATTGAGCTAATCCAAGGATAAAGCATCGAATATATGATACCTTTCTCACGAAAATTTTAAGTTCCCTTACGGTGCGTGGTGGTGGCACGGTGGTGATAGCCTGTGTTTTGGTCGGGTCTATCTTGATCCCTTCTGCTGTTACTAGAAATCCCATAAACTTCCCGGAGGATACTCCAAAGGCGCACTTCAGAGGGTTCATTTTCAAATGGTATTCACGGCATCTCTCGGAGACTTGACGTAGGATGTCTGCATGGGATGTTCTAGTTTTGGTTTTCACTACCATGTTGTAGACATAATTTTTTACTTGCTTGTGCATCATGTCGTGAAAGATTACTGTCATGGATTTTTGATAAGTAGCGCCATCATTCTTCAATCCGAAGGGCATCACTGTGTAATAGAAGTTCCTAATAGGAGTTCGAAACGCGGTCTTCTCAGCATCGTACTCGTACATCTTTATCTGATTGTAACCACTATAGCCATCCATGAATGAAAACATGCCATATCCACTGGTAGCATCCACAAGCATGTCGATGTTTGGGAGAGGAAATTCATCCTTGGGACAACATTTGTTCAGGTTCTTGAAATCCACACAACATCTTATTTTTCCATTCTTTTTCTTGACGGGGAAAACGTTAACCAACCATTGGGGTGTTGGATAGGTTTGATGAAGCTTGATGCTAGCAATTTCTGAATTTCGATCTTGATTTTTTCCTCGACTTCGTGTCTGAACTGTCTGAGTTGTTGCTTGACTGGTTTGGCATTAAGAGCGACGTATAAATGATGAGTGACCAATTTGTAATCCAAACTTGGAATTTCTTCATAAGTCCAAGGAAATACGTCTTGATATTCCTCGAGTAGATTGACAAGCTCCACTTTTTCTTATGGTGACAAGGATGAGATGATTGAGACTGGTCGTGGATTTTCTTCTGTTCCTAAATTGATAGCTTCACGTGTGTCAACCGTGGCATTTGTACCATCTTGTAGTTGTCACGGCGCGTCTTAGACTTCTTCATGGTATTGCTCCTCACTGTGGCTGCATATTTGTGGGCGGGGAGACTCTTCGTAGGCCTCCCTTGTTAATTGCTAACAACGATTGCGGAGGTAGACCACTTTTCCATTGTTGTCGCAACTATTCACGAAACTATGACTTTTCTTAGCAGCTTACAGACTTGAGCTGGAAGTCCCATGGTGGTATCCAGAAAGTCTTGAGGCTGCTCCTGATGATCCAGCTTTTGCGGTGAAGGTTAATGGTTCATCTATTATCGATACCCAATCAGGTAATGGCGTGTTGTAGACTTTATTGGATGGTTTGATAGCATCATCCTCCGGTTTGAAGAACTCAACATCATATATTGGATTGTAGGGTGATGGCGATACCGTCATGTGTATGATATTTCCGTTGAGTACCGCTTTCACGCATTGATGGTAGGTTGAGGGAACAACCTTGTTATCGTGTATCCATGGGCGCCTTAGTATCATATGGTATTCGGGCTCTTTTGCAATGACATAGAATTTCACCTTGGATACTATATGACCAACTTGTAAATTTAAATGAACATGACCATAAGAATTAGTGCGGTTACCTTCGAAATCCTTCATCACTATGGGGTGTTGTATGATCTGGTTATGTGGGACCTGAGCAACTTTGAGCATCTTGAGCGTAATGACATTGAAAGTTGCTCCTGTGTCGATAAGGGCCCTCTTAAATTCAGTTTCCTTGACATAAGCAATGACATACAGGGATCGGTTGTGACCTTCTTCAGCCATCATGTCCTCCTCGGTGAAGGTGACGATACTTATAGTTGGGCTGTATGATATGGCTATTTTTATTTTCATCGGAGACAACATCAGGTGTGTGTTCACGACCATGCAGTTGAGAGCATCAAAGTTGTTGACACGTTGATCCTTGGAAAAGTGAAGAAGCTCGCACAAGTTTCCAATTAGAAATATGGCTTCCTGGTTCAGTGGTATTTCTGTAATGGTGAAGCTCCTTATATTGTGAGGTGAAGAATCACCAGTAGGGAAATCTATACCTAGTTATGTGGAGCATGTAGCAGTGATTGAAAGCGCTACGAAATCCTACTTATCTATTTATTTGACAAGGTAAGAGAACAGAGCACCTGCCGTATCTTCCAGTCTTGCCAGAATTCTTTCTTGAGATTCCTGTCTTCGCATCAACTTATCCAGAGTGATTGGGGTTTCGACCACTTCAGTAGTACCATTGGTAAGACGTGGGTTGATGGCGTCATTGATTGCTGGAGAGGGGTTGTGTGTATCACCGATGATATTAACATGAGAAATGTTAGAATTGGGGGCAATTGAATCTGACCTAAGACCAACCATTTTGGGGTAGTTGGGAAATTGGTTTTTTAGAAGTTTGAAAAATTGGATTCTTGACCGAGAGATTGATCTCCCATTGTGGTCGCCAATTGTTAGTACCTAAAATTGATTCTAGGTAAAACAATATACTGTAGAAGTACTTTCTTTAGATTTGGAAATCAAAATCGTACAGGGCAAGCCTAAACCACGATAGTAGCCGTTCCGCTCTGCTTCAGTCACAAGGAGAGAAAATGGGTTGATCTTAGGGGAGGGAAGCAAAGAAAGTTGAAGGAATTTGTGTGTTAAATTGTGTGTAGAGATGTTGAACTATTGAGAAAATGACCAAGCTTGAGAGAATGATAAGCTTATTCTGTTTTCTGAATGGGCTAAGTAGCATATTTATAATAGTTGGTATCACACACTTTTCTTTGTAAAGTAGTGGAGGTAGTGAAGAGATGGAGTAATGAGGATTATGGGGGTAATGGTGTAACCGCCCATTATCCTTGGAAGTTTCTGGAAAAACCATGATTCCATTATCTCCTCAACTTCTACAACCGTCGCCACTATTTTGTAATCTTCAGATCATGGGGTGTTACCACGCCACATGTTGCTGTAACCGCCAGACCAAAACCCCATGAATAATCCCTCCATATAATATAATTTGATTTCTCGTAGGAATTAGTGGAGTCATGGACTCAAATCATGTAATGTTATCAATGAGCTTGTGAAGATGATGCTAGCACAAGCAAGGGTGAAAAGATGCAAGAAAGTAGGAAAAGGGGAAAGCTAGCGCTAACATTGTGGCTAAGTGCTAGCATTGGCGTGGATAGCATTGCTAGGCTAGCAGCGTTATTGGCAGCCTGTTTGGCGCGTGAGCATGTTAGATTTGTTGACTTCACTACAAAAATAATGATTTTTAGCTACGACCCTATTACCACGGATTCGTATATCCGTGGCTATTGATCATATTTTTGCCTCGCCTAACTTATATTCGTGGCATAGATCAATTATTTACTTCTATGACTTTCTCTATAGGGAATCTTTTCTGCTTTAGTTCTGTCAATTATTCCACTAATCCAACCCTTCCGGTGGCAGAGCCTTCTACTGCCGTTATGTGTTCCTTTTACTTGTTATTTTGAAAAACCATTTGATGTGTAGTATCGCAAACAAATTGAGGTCAGATTATCTCGATACTTACACCATCGATGCAATTTCAGGTTTTGCCTAATGACATGTTGGACTTCTTGGATGCTCCTGTCCCATACGTAGTGAGTTTCCAAACTCACTTTTGTTCCTTATTTACTTAATTCTAAGGATGGTGTTTCATCTTTTCAACGGTCTTCCTTTTCCCTCACTTCTTTGGTCTTGATATCCTGTTGTAGTAAATTTAATCATATTTGGTTTTCTCTGTAGGTAGGTGTAAAAAACAAAATCTCTGAAGTAATGACGAGGTTGGAAAACGGTATTCTGGTTGATGCTAACAAGTATCAGGTGTTTAACTTGTTTTAGGAAATTTACAATCTGGACTTCAGTAATTGCAGTTGAGGTTGCGAACTATCAGTCCTAGTTAACTCATACTATTTATTTGCTTGGGGGAAAATAGATACAATCACCCAAAATGCCAAGGTTTCTTGGTATATATTATATTATTTTTTTATGTTATCTGTCATTGATTGGGACTAAAGGCTTGGTTGTTGTTATATCTGTCATTGATGTCAAACTTGATGTTTTTCATATTGCATTTATTGAAAGATTTAAAGTCCAAGGCTATGTTGGAAGATGTATATATATATGTTGATAAACTTTGGAAGTAAGGAATGTTAAAGCATCCATGTTATGAATTTATAATTGCTATCTTTTATTTTTCCATGTTCAATTAGTTTTTCTTTGGAAACTTGTATTAGACTTTGAAATTTTGTAATTTTTATTTTTCTTTGTTCAATGTAATCAGTAAAACAACCTTGTAGTATTTTTATTTTTGATATTTGAATGAATGAATTACTGTTACCGTTGGAATGGTTTGTGTAAATTAATGTTGTCAATCACTGTTATTAACTACTACAAAGGTACATCACTGAATAGACATATTGCAGCACCATCAAACAATGAGATCTGTGGCAAATGATGTTGGAACAGTAGCCACTGAAAATATCGTGGCTAATAATCCCAAACGTATGATTTCCAATGGTTAATTAGCCACGAAACGATCTGCGGCAAGTGCTCATGTATCATTAGTTACGGATAGAAAACCGTGACTGTGAACGTGGCAAATAGTTTTATCCACGAGATTGCCATGGAAAATTATTTTTTGCCACAAAATTTTGATCAACTGCCACGGTTTCTTGGTGTCACTAAAACTCAGTATTTTTGTAGTGCTTTTGGCACATGTGTGTGCTACTTATTGGTGTTGGGAGTGAGGCTAAGGCTATCACTTGCTAGTGCCATGGTAACCAGTACCAGAAGTCATTCCAAAATTTATAAAAAAAAATTGCTTTTCAAAAAGATACTTATCTGCTTTTATAAGTCATCTTAAAATCTAGTTACCAAATTAAATTTTGATTTCCAGGATGTGATGAGTCGACATCGAGGTGCCAAGCGACTCCGTCCATAAGAGCTCTTGGGAGTCATCAGCCTGTTATCCCCGGCATACCTTTGATCCGTTGAGCGAGAGTCCTTCCACACGGGACTCCCGGATCACTATGGCCGACTTTCGTCTCTGTTCGACTAGTAGGTCTCACAGTCAGGCAGGCTTATACCATTACGCTCATTTCACCTTAATTAAGTCAAAAAGTTATTTCTTATGTGGTATTCAAACACTAGTGTTTGTACCATTATCAAATAGTACATGCGTGAGTCGCACAAGCCGCTTCATAATTATGGTCCTGCTTAATATGGAAGCTCGACTGGCTTATTGTGGAAGCCCATTTCATTTTTATTAAAGAAACATGTTGGGCTTATTATCGAAGCCCATTTGTCTTAACAATCAGTTTTAAGTTTCAATAGAAACTTAGTTGGGTTCCACCACCGAGCTCACGTGCCATTTCTAACTGGGTCACAAACCTAGGCCCATGAACATTGGACTCGGCCAATTAAAGATTTAAAGGCGCACAAATCATTCCAAAGGTTTTACTCCCTCCGTCCAAGTTATATAGGCGAAAATAAGTTTGTATTAGATTAAGAAAAATATGGAAGTTATAAAAATTTTTTTTTTTCCCTATATTACTTCTTTTTTTTGATGAAAACAAGAAGCATTAAATTCATTTTTAGTATAATACTAGTATAATTAATAAGGGTATATATGGAAAAACTATCTAGGAATTAGAATTATGCCTATCTAGATGGACAACCAAAAATAAGAACTCCACCTTTATAACTTGGACGGTGATGTAATTTTAAAAGTGGTAAATAAAGTGTTCGATTCTCGAACTTGTGAAGGTAATGATTTTAGAAAATAATGGACTTAATCTAATTAAATAACAATCAGAAAAATAAACTAGAGATGATTTTTAGAAAATATGGAGAAAACCAGGAATCAGGATTCAGTTATTTCCAACAACTATGTGATTAATCGGGTAATTCTTTTTTTAAATAAATTAATGCTCAAATATTGCCAAAATAGGTTTTTATGCAAACAAGCAGAGGTAAATCACGTGACTGGATGATTACTCCCCAGTCGACATTTCATTGACTCCTCTAGGATTGGGTTCGGGTTGACTAGGGAACCTACCAGGTTCTCGCTCTCTCAGAGCCGCAGCAATGTCACTAACTGAGGTTTGTAAACTAGAAATAGCTCTTTCTATGCTCTGGAATCTCTGCTCATACTTATCGTCATTGCTGGGCTGAGTTGGACCAGCCGAATTCTTATAACTGAAGCCTGGAGGACCTTTAGCATTACTAAACTGACCTTGAGTCTGGCCTTTCGACCAGGAAAGGTTCGGGTGGTTTCTCCAGCCAGGGTTATAAGATTCCGAATACGGGTCGAACTTTCTATGGTTATCAAATCTAGTGTTATCATAAAGAGAAAAAACCTGCTCTTCGAATTGGTTGGGCTCTGAACTACTAGCTTGATTCATTCCGACCAGTTCTAGCCTTCTAGATAAGGCTTCTATTTGGGCCTTTGGATCAAAAGATCCTTCTACCCTATTAACATTTCCTCTTCCTAGAAGAATTGTTCTTTTTGGCTCCTTAATGCTCTCCCACTGCTGGGTCTTTTCGGAGATGTCACTTAGAAGTTTCATTGCCTCAGCAGGAGTCTTACTGTCGAACCCTCCGGTTGACAAAGACTCGACCAAGGTTATAGATGCGTGTCCAAACCCTCATAGAGGATCTGAACTAGCCTTAACTCCTCTATTCCGTGGTCTGGGCATTGGGACAATAAGTCATTGAACCTTTCTACATACACATACAGAGACTCTCCCTCTAGCTGGGAAAACGTGCATATTTTCTGCCTAACAGACGAAATTTTGTTCCTAGGGAAGAACTTCTGAATAAAAGCTGAAGTAAGTTGGGCATAGGTTTCAATTGACTGAGGAGCCAAGAGGTATAGCCACGACTTGGCTTTGTCTCTTAGTGAAAAGGGAAATAGTCTGAGTTTAATAGACTCGTCATTCAAGTCTCTAATCCTGATTGTGCTACATATTTCCTCGAATTCCCTAACATGAAAATATGGATTTTCGTTTTCTTTTCCTAAGAATAATGGAAGCATCTGGATGATTCCGGGTTTCAGTTCGTATCTCGCTTCAGTAGCGGCTAACTTGATGCAAGATGGACGTGAGGTCCGGGTCGGATTCAACAAATCCTTCAGAGATGTCATTGCTGACACGGTTTAGGGAGTGATTAGTTCACTCTCAGTTGGCTTCTCAAGGTTAAGGTGAACTACCAGTCTTCCACTAATTAACCTACCTTGAGGGTCTCTATCCCAAGTTCGCCTTAAGGGCGTTCTTGGCATGCAAAAATTAAATCCTAACAAGCAATTAATCAAACACAATCGTGCCCTGACTCAACCAAATCAAACCTAAATCTAGCAAACAACAAGCATGATGGCTTACTTAGATTGTTTCTAGACCAGCTTCTATTCTTTTGAAAGGTGACTAGTTACAGTTCTAGCAGACCTCTCCGAACGATCCGAGTTAAATCAAATTGAGGAGAAACAGGAGAAGCTCTATGGAGCTTTGATACCCCTGTCTCTATAGCAACGTTTCCCTGGGTTACAGGGCAGCTCTATTCAACTTTAATCTAATCTTCCTTCTCTTTGAGTTAGGCTAATAAAGTAACCAGTACAGTCCTTTTGAACGATTTTCCAATAAGCTCGATACCCTATAGGTCTCTTTCTAGTCAAGATTTTAGGCTTAGGTTCGCGTTTGGTAACGTGTTCCTAAAGCGGGCAAGAAGGAGACGGTGATGAAATCCGAAACCTTATCTTATATGGCCAGGCCTTGCGCTTTACTATGCAAAAATTAAAGTCCGTATTCAGTCCTCAGCATATATGCATACAAAGGCGTCCAGAAAACCCACTGACAGGAGATTCGTGGGTTGGTCGAAGTTTACCTCCCGTACCAGACGGGCGATGAACCGTTGAAGTCGACTCGGGACACTAATATCCTTTTCAATAGTGTGCGAACCCGAGGGGCCGAGACAATATCGTAATTGTCGTCCTTCCCTGCACACAGTTTGATATTTGAAACTACCATTCCATAGGGTTTAAAAATAATAAAATGTCCAAAAATGTCCCAAAAAAATAAAAAAAAAGTCAAAAAAGTGTCCGAAAATAAAAGAAAAATTACAGAAATAGTAAAAACCCTAATACAATTTTCTAAACGAATTAAAACTAATTAAAATAAACTAAAAATCTAATTAAGAAAAATAAAATCTCCGATCTTCTTTTTCGTTCTTTAAGTTTTTCCCTTTAACTCCAAGTCTTTAGCTTTAATTCCAAAACTTTGGCTTACTCCCTTTCGATCCAAAATTCAACCTGTAGCAAAAAGAGAAATACCAAAAGAAACGTAAAATAGAACAAAGTAAAATAATAAAACTAAAAATAAAACAAAAAATAAATCTAAAACCCTAAACCTAAAAACAAGTCCGCGTCGGCGGCGCCAAAAATTGATGTAATTTTAAAAGTGGTAAATAAAGTGTTTGATTCTCGAACTTGTGAAGGTAATGATTTTAGAAAATAATGGACTTAATCTAATTAAATAAAAATCAGGAAAATAAACTAGAGATGATTTTTAGAAAATATGGAGAAAACCAGGAATCAGGATTCAGTTATTTCCAACAACTATGTGATTAATCGGGTAATTCTTTTTTTAAATAAATTAATGCTCAAATATTGCCAAAATAGGTTTTTATGCAAACAAGCAGAGGTAAATCACAAGCATGGGCCATCAATGGTCGTCAACCCAGCATGACCCATCAAATAAAAGCACAACTGCTGAAAGAAAACCGTTTTTCTGTTTCGAAACTATGCAATTTTAACAAGTAAAGAATTGTAAATAATTAATTAAAAATAGACTTACCACATAAAATTGAGAGAAAAACCTCCTCCATCATCCCAGTAAATAATCTTAGCTCATGGTGAAGAAAACTTGCTCAAAAGATCTTTTCATTGCTCAAAAAGTCGATTACAAGGTTGAATAATGGTGCAACAGTCAAACAGCAACTTAAAAACGACACAAGACAGGGTTCAACTGTTGCCGCGAGATTCAAACAGGATAAGAGAGAGAAGCAACAGTGACGGTGACAGTTCAAATTAGCAACCGATATAAATGTAACAGAGTCTTCTTCTTCGGTGATGGCTGGGATGAAGAACAGTGACCGGCCGGTGCAGCAGCAGTGACCGGCGGTGAATGGTCGGTGACGGAAGTCGCCGGAATTCTGCTGGAATGATCTCTAGGGCTGCGTGAGTGCTTCTAAGCTCCTCTCTTCATATATATAGGCTTTGGGAACCCTTGGGAGTGTCCCAAACCTAGTAGAACTCGGTAAAATCCTTATAAATCCGATTTCTAATCAAAACAGGAACAAGTATCAAATCCCGGCCAAATTCAACTTTTCTGAGCTAATTTCGCGGCATTCTTTGCTGTTTCTCGATGGTACTGGACTCCAATTGTGATTGGGTTACTTCTAATTGCTTCAAATCCCACCAATTTCGTAATTCTCTCGTGTCCAGAACTTTCTCCGGACTTCTGCCGATTCCGATGAGTTGGTGACTCGGTTTGACTGAGTTGACCGAGTTGACCCGGGCCGATTCTGAGGTGCCCCTTATCCATTCTTGGGGTGCCAATAACACTTTTCCCAGGTGCCTTTAACACTTTTTGAGCCGATTTTTCCACAAATCTTTATTCTTCTAATGTACCTACAAAAGCATAAAAACACGTAATAAACGCAAAATCGAATACTAACTCACTAGAAATTAAGGTGCAAATTAGACATTAAAATGTGTCTATCAGACGGAGGTAGTACAACTTCTTTAGGGGATGTACCAATGAAGAGAATACAAGCCTAGGTAGTTTGGTCATTTGTTGGCCATATCTTCTTAGCACCTACAGTCAACTAATGCCAATCCTATATCAAGTGAATTTCTACAAGGAGCTTGGGGGCGTCATTATATGCGACGAAGAGGTGAGTCTAAATTCTAATTTTCTTAATTCATCAACACATTGAGAATTAAGAGGGCGTAATGTTTGTACCATTATCAAATAGTACACGCGTGAGTCGCGCATGCCGCTTCATAATTATAGTCCTGATTAATATGGAAGCTCGACTGACTTATTGTGGAAGCCTATTTCATGTTTATTAAAGAAACATGTTGGGATAATTGTGGAAGCCCAGTTGGTTTATTGTGGAAGCCTATTTTTTATTGGGCTTATTGTGGAAGCCCAGTTGGCTTATTGTGGAAGCCTATTTTTTAGACACAGATCCTAGAAGATAAATAAGAATCTTCCAGGATAAACTTCGATCCTGAGGTGATAGATATGAATCTTCCATGATAGACAAATCCTGAGAAGATAAGAAAGAATCTTCCGAGATATACTCAAATCCTGAGAAGATAGATATGAATCTTCCAGGATAGACATAAATCTAGAGAAGATAAGTAAGAATCTTCCAGGATATACTCAAATCCTGAGGAGATAAATATGAATCTTCCAGGATATACATAAATCTAGAGAAGATAAGTAAGAATCTTCCAGGATATACTCAAATCCTGAGGAGATAGATATGAATCTTCCAGGGTAGACATAAATCCAGAGAAGATAAACATGGATCTTCTAAGATATACTTTAATCTTGAGAAGATATCTAGAATCTTTCAAGATAAATACAAATATACAGAAGATAGACATGGATTTCTGGGATAAATACAAATATTAAAGGATAAGTACAAATCCAGGTGGTTATTTAGGATAACTACGAATCTAGTTTGCTATTTGAGATAAATACAACTAGATTTGATTTCTGCCTATACATAAGGGCTTAAATCCAACTCAAAAGGTACACAATTTCTATCAACTTTCTCCACAATACAGCTGCTCAGAGCTTTAACCATTGTAATACTTATATCAATAAAACTTCTCTCCCTAAGGGGATTAATTTGTGGACGTAGGAATAACTCGTCGAACCACGTTAAATTGTTGTCTCCATTATCTTTAATTCATGTTTTGTCTTATTTTGCATCATCATCATCAAATCAATTGTGTTTTTCGTCCAAGAGTAATTTCTAGTACAAACAACTAGCATTTGAGATAATTATATGCATGAGATACTGGAGGGATGCAGAGTTCAAGAAGAAGTAACTTCTGTAGAAGTTATATGCAAAATATTTTTGCTCCAAATTTAAGAGGCTACACCAAAAATACTGATTTGGATGGTTAAATAGCTCCTTGTGTCTTCGGCGAATGCAGAATCTCAAAATGCTCTATCTGCGTCAATACTTTTTTGCTTCTTGCTTGAAGTGCCCTCATAGGGAAAAGTTCTTCAATCCGAAGCATTTCCGTCTCCTAGAATTTCAGCAACACTAATATCTATGCAAAAGTGCCGTTACAAATTTTATGCAACTATATAAAAAAGTTGCTTAAATAAGAATTATTGCAACGTTTTGAGTGAAATTAAGAATTTTTATTTCCGTTGCTAATCAAAAGTCGGATTAGAAAAAAAGAACCATTTATTTGTTTTACAAATTTCCAATATTAGAAAAAATAATAAAAAAAATCCAATATTTAAAAATCTTATACCTGCATATACAATTCTCATATACCATTTATTTTCGATTGTTAATATAACATACAACTTAGTAACAAAAGAAAAGCATACTAAGTCACTCACAACACTATCGTTCTTGGTTCCTTCAATCATAGTAACAACATCATCAGAAATGCACTCTTCAACAACTTCGTCTGCATATCCAAGGAGTGGTAGATCAAATATTTCGCTAACAAGCACTTTAAAAAGACAGATTACATGTCATAGTTGCACCAGTAGCTTTAGCGACATGACGCAGATCTTCTTTGCGAGCACGCCTTACTGGAATTGACCCAGCTTCCTCAAAATACTAGATTGACATTCAAAAAACAGAGAATTACTTCCAGAAGCAACGTCGTTTAAGAAAAACAGAGGCTTCAAGTTCTTGAATACCATTTGAAAACAAAAAAGAATAAAATACACTCTTGAATGTATTAGATTACCGAATTATACTGAATTATACTGAATTACTGACTTCCTCGATCTCTTTAATCTTTCTAATGAATTGTATCCAATGAGAATGAGTATGTTGTCCTATATCTAGTTTTTGTGCCACAACTAGTATGAATAGGACTCGTAGAGTCTTCACTCGGTTATGGATATTCTACTAGATTTGAGATGGACATAATATATCCACTATATCGGCCTCCCTAAATCTGAGGTAGACAAACATTACTAGGTAAGATAATTAAAAGGCATATATTTCTCTTTTGCAGTTGCAAGAATTCTGCAAAACTGAACTCTCCTAAAGTATCCAGATTACATGGATGAGTTAAAGAAAGTAGCACTTCTAAGAGAGACCACAACATTTACAATAGTGTTTAGCCCAAGAAAACTATATATTCAAGAAAGACGAAGAACAATACTTCAAACAGTAAAGCTGAACACAAGTAAGGGGAACAAAAAAACACAGTTAATTGCAAGAAATAGAGATTCAACTAGAATATCAAAACACCAGGGATACAGAGATCAATGTGGAAATACCGTAAGACCCAGGCGCGTAAGTGGGATCAAACATTTTGAAAGATGGGCATATAAGAATGCAATGGAAGGGTTTTTTAGCAAAGGGTTTGCAAAACGTTGTCATACTAGGAGAGCCAGCAACATAAAAAATATTTCGGGGGGATAAAATAAATAATCCAGTAGGCAAACCTTTATACTATAGGTATATACTGGAATAAAAAAAAATAGTGGCATGGTTTACCGAAAAGGCTTAGTACTCGGGTTTTGCCAATCAATCACACCATCAGTCATAAAATTTCCAAGCTTCCCACATGTGTCCCAACGACCCGCTGAAACGATCCATCACTATCCACCTATGTTTGTATCTAAGGAGACAAAATGAATTAGATTTAAAAAAAAAAACCTTCATGCACTAAACTCTATAAAGTGTAAGATAACATTAGAGATGAACTAATAACGCTAAAACCAGAACCCATGTTAACAAGAAGATGAGGGAAAATATAAATCATTTTGGTCAATATGCACAATTTTTTTCTTGTCATCCATGTATGTGAAAATTAAATGATGGATTGCCTTCTCACTGGGATAAGGATCATATCTCAATACCTGCGATGCTAGAACACATATTCTATTGAGTTCCATTAATAGATGCCGGCAATCTATTGACAGACAACATTATCTCGTAAAGCCTGAGTGTGATTAAATATGCACCATGGAATAGCTCATACCACCATCGATTTCTCAAACAGGCAAGCCAGTAAGTACCACCTCCATCATTAGCCCCATCAACCCGATGAAACAGTCCATCCCCGTCCACCTATTCAAATCAAAACCGATTTGTTAAAAAACGCTCATACACTGAACCAAAAGCATATAATGTATTAGTGTGTCATTTAAGTTTATACATTACCCTACAATGCTAACTCCATAGTTGATATTAACGAGAAAATTAGGAAGCAGATCGTTCTGGTTAATCTGTACAAACTCTTATTGCCGTTCATTTGTGCAAAAACTTCAAGATGGATTGCATACCCGATGATAAGGAAAATCTCACTACCGTTGATATCAATATGAAATAAAACATATGATCAAAGTGACTCATTCCTAATGTTCGGTCTATATCTTATATAAAACATATGTAATTGCATGAATTGGCATTACCAAGAGTAAATAACAGCACCGTCTGAACAGACTCAAAACAACTTACGATGGAGGAAAGAAGTGAAAATTACAAGGTCCTAAGCTATATTATCATCGCATTACAATAGAAACAACTTTCTATTGTAATCAAAGCTGTGACAATTTGATTACAATAGAAAGATTATCATCGCATTACAGTACTCAAAAATAAAAATCACTGCATTAAGATTGTTGTTAAAAGAGGGAAACTTTTAGCTCAATTTACATTAACAAAAAGAAAAAAAAGTACAATGGAGATTATGATTCAGTTGCAAAATGTACCCAAAGCTTGCATCAGGTAATCATGAACCCAAAGAAGATACGGTTGCAAATGTACATACCTGCAGGCTGAACTAGAATGGGGAGTGGTTTAGAAATTCAATAACAGAACATAATTCATATCTACATCATATTGATTTTCTCATCAGCCATTCACACACCTACAAAACAAATAGAAGTAAGGATAATCAATCAAATCACTAAAAGAATATAAGAAAGTAGTACATGAAACAGCTTTCCTGTATATAAATTATTACATTATCTGAGTAGAACACACCATTTACATCCTTTCCAGTGCTACAATAAATCCAACTGAAAAGTAGAGAATCAAATCAACTAAAAGTGTATGGAGAGAACAAATAAATCGAAACTTATAATCGAGGAACCAAAAATAATATTTAAGGAGAGAGAAGTACCTGCCAGTTAAGCAAATTAATACGGCTAACAAATGGATCTCCTCACAGCTTGTCCCTTTGAATAAGACCCATATACAATGCTTTAAGAAAGGAGAGGGATTCAGATCATAAGTTAAAGCTCTGTCACAACCTCCTAAGTAGTAGTACAATTCTTTGTACGTTCATTAATAACCTGCCAAAGTTTGAACTGCTCCCTTCAGGGAAGAACTCTCCATACACCATCCATGCAAAACCCTCTCTTGGAAACACATATCTAACTCTGTAAGACTCATTTTCATGTATACATAACTCCACCTAATAAAAACAGTGAATGTGTCATTAATTTGAATGAAAATTTGATAAATTAAGGGAATAATTAAGTTCTAAATATACATAAAAATGAACAATAAACTTGAAATATACATAATATCGCACCTTCCCATGATTGCGTAAGTCCTAATGTATCTTCTTAAGTGGTCAATAGTGTGAAACTCCATCCTTTCAGAATAACCAAAGGGTCATTCTTCTCAGAATCAATAAGTGCAACAAGAGAAACCAAAACAACCAAATTAACTCAACACAAAACCAACAAATCTCAGATCTAAGCTATTCAATTCTATTCAGATAAACCCCCCAAAAAAACAAATGATTAACCTAAATGATTCTGTCTACTTATAATTTCAAAATAAAACTAAAAAAAAATCAATACAACCAGATGTGAAATATACAGTAACCAAATTCAAAACTCAATTCATAAAAATAGAGAGAATACTTTGCTAGGGTTTATGAAGGAGAAAATCACATACCTAGGGTTTGAAACAAAATTCGGGTTACGGAGGATTGAGTCTGATTTTAGAAAGATGGATTTCGATTTGTTAGATGAGTTGAAGAGATCTCACACAAATCAGATTGAATTAAAACCCTCATCTGAAAAAAAAAAAACAATTGAATAGCTTAAACTCAATCTTACCAACACCCATCTCACAAATCAGATTGAGTTTAAAAGATCTCACAAATTGGGTTAGATTTCGGAAATGTGGCTTTTGATTTTTACAGACCACTTTGCTTCAAGAGATCTCAGTGATTTAGCAAAATGAGGAGAAGAAAACGAGAAGGAAGAGAACAAGATATCGTTTAGGAGAGAGACTCGTATAAGAAAATAAAAGGAAAAAGAAAATAGTAGTTAGGTTAATAATAAAAGGTATTGTATAATAGACATTTAAGCCCTCAACCATTTAAATAAAGTACGAGCGTGTTATATTTTCTTATTTCCTATGGTAACTAAGAATTAATGCAACTAATTTGTTTTATAAGCAACGGATAATGGTTTGCAACGGAAATATCAGTTCACTCCTAAAAACTAAAACGTTGTAAAAACCTGGATATGGTGTAGTGTCCTGGTAACGACTCTGATGTCTTTGTAGCTTTAGTTCCACGCTTTCTTTTCCCTAGGTGTTTACCGTGGAGAGGGGTTGGAGTTCTAAGATCTTCCACCACCGTCTGCTTGCCTTTACCTTTCGACTTGCCCCTAAAAACAAAACAAAGACTACTTAACTAAATTCGAATAACAAAACATGAAATTGGGTTAAAAAACAAAAAATTCGGCAAAGAATATCATACTATCGATTTAACCGAACAAAAACTTCGATCAACAAACACTAAGTTCGGCTTGCATACATCCTACTATTCCTAAAACAGTGTAATATTCGGCTAGGTTTTATTTTTTCAAGCCTAGCCGAACTTTTGTTAACATTTTGGACTCAAAAGTTCGGTCAACCAAAAAAATATTCGGCTAGCATACATCCAAATAACCCAAAAACAGTGTAATGTTCGGCTGATAATAAAATTAAATTTGACCGAACTTTTGATTCCCATTTTGGAGTAAAAAAATCAATTGAAAGGCAAACTATCGATATAGCCGAACTTCCAGTTTTTGTTCTCAACTAAAAAGTTCGACTTCAAATTATTGAGAAATTAAAAGTTCGGATAGCCATTTTATTTCTCTCAGCCGAACTGTTCTTGTTGTTCTTGAGGAACAGAAAGTTCGGTTGTGACGAAATTGTGAAAATACTATGTTCCTAGACGAATTTTTTACTGAAACTACATTTTGAATCCTAGTTTTCATGATTTGAAGTCGAATCAACAATCACAAACGCATAAAACGAAGGGATTTCTTGGGAATTACCTTCTAATTTGCATGTTGGCTTGATCAGGAATTGGCTCTCTCGTTTGGGGATCGATTTCGGGTTCAACAACCGGCTCTTCAATTTCTTGTTGATTTGGTTGTTTCGCTTGATTTGCAATCGCCGCAATCCCCGGATTAGGTCGTACATCTCTACTACATTGTTTTACATGAGTCATTTGTAGAGGACAAAATTGATCGACGATGAAATTCGTTTAAGATTAAGGAATGTGAAGAGGGAAAAAGGAGAAGGAGAATTTTCGGTTAAAAAAAAATAAGGAGAAGAAATAAAATGATTTTAAAGTTAGATTTTATTTTAGATTTATATTTGATTAGGTTTGTGTGGTTATTAGATTAGGATAAGTTAAATGAAGGATAATTTAGACATTTTCTCCCATTAGGGCATCCACAATCATGCGATGAAAAGCAAAGATCAAAGATCAAAAAAATTGATCTTTACTCCGTCTCAAGAACAACCATGGATAGTCAAGCGAAACACTGGGATATCGCATTCACGTAAGCGAAGTTTTAACTCATCGCTTGAGGAGACGGACGAGAAACTGAAGCTTCGCCTAGTCCAAGCGAGATGCTGCTCTACCGCCTACAAAAAAAAAACCCAAGCGAAATCCCAACATTTTGCCCACTAAACTAAGCGAATCACCACCATTTCGCTTGTCTAAATCCATGATAATGGGCGAAATCTTACCACTTCGCTTATATGTAAGCGAGTTTCTGGGATCTCGTCTCAACAAGCGAAGAATTGGTAGACCGCTTGCTCTGGCGAAATTCTAGTTCCCCGCCCGTGTTTTTAAGCGAAATCCTGGGACATCGTTTGTACACATACGAACCTCTAGTGCTTCGCTCGACTATAAGTTTTACTCGTCGATCAGAGATTACTTTTAATCCTGAACAGTGGTTTTCGTCGATTAAATACTAAATCTGATCGCACGGCTGTAGGAGAAATTGAGCGATCAAAGATCAAATTTAATCTTTGATCGAGGTTATGATCGATGACTGCAGTTGCTCTTACGACATCTCTTAGTTTTACAGGGCATATGGCCTAAGTATATAAGGGTCCTTCAAATTTTGAATGGTTCCCAAAAAAATTGTTCTATATAAACGTCATTTGTATATAGGCCAACATTATCTTATCTGAAGGAACGTACCTACACAGCCCATTTATAACCTAGATTAGGGTTTAGGGATTTTACATTGATATAATAAGTTCGAACACTCCCAAAATCGTCTCTTTCTGCTCTTCAAATCCTCATATCCTGTAAGCAGAAGAAGGTCGCAAAGCTTCCAGCGACCTTGAAGCCATGGTGCACGTTAATGTGTACAGAAACTGTAATCTATCTATCCTCTGTATATATTTTGTATAGTTTTGATTTCATTATGGATATTATTTGCAGCATCTTTTGACCACTGTCTAGGTTTACAAGTAATGAGGCCTGTCATACACAAGGGTTTTTCTTTTTGCCATCTGAATGACCTATAATTGACTTAGTGACATCTAGGTTTTTTTTAATGAAAAACATTTTATTTTTTGCTGTTGAATTTTGTACATAAACCCTAATCATGGAATGTTTTCAGATGGCAAGACATTTAAGAAACCCAGACGTCCTTATGAGAAGGAGCGTTTGGATGCTGAATTGAAACTAGTTGGTGAGTATGGATTAAGATGTAAAAGAGAACTGTGGAGGGTTCAATATGCTTTGAGTCGTATTCGTAATGCTGCTAGAATGCTTCTTACCCTTGATGAGAAGAACCCACGTAGGATCTTTGAGGGTGAGGCTCTTCTTCGCAGAATGAATAGGTATGGACTTTTGGATGAGAGTCAGAAAAAACTTGATTATGTGTTGGCGTTAACTGTGGAGAATTTCCTTGAACGTCGCCTTCAAACACTTGTATTCAAGTCTGGTATGGCAAAGTCCATCCATCATGCCCGTGTTCTCATCAGGCAGAAGCATATCAGGTATAAACTTAACATATATGCTTTATATTTCATGTTTTTCAAATTATGAGCTTATATTTTTTATGTGGGCTTATTGGAAAAAAATATCTCGAATTAGACACGATTTCTAGGAGTTCACCAGCTTAGGTACGTTTTGTAGATGATGTTCTTAGTTTGAATGGTTTTACCCGCGTTCATTATGAAACTGTATTTCATTTATCGGTTTAGATTCTTTTCATCTTTATGAAATGGCCATTCGTTTCTAATGCTCCAATCATTTCATGGACTATTATTGAACCCTTCACATGGATAAGTGACCCAAATATAATCCCTGAATAGTGTGGAATGTTTTTCTTGTCTGAAAGCTTATTTTTTCATGAAGTTCCTGTGTTTTAGTATATGGTAATACGTGTCCGTTGTCTTGTGACTTTGAGACTGCAATTGCATTATCAAGATTGAAGAAGCCATTAAGTTTATCATTTGGCGCTTATTGAGTTATATTTTACAATGGATATTGATGATTTTAGTTTCCTAAATGCTTAAATTTATAGTTAATATCTTATGCTTGTAAACTTGATCATGTCTGATTATCTATGTTCTTTAAAGTTAAAGCCAAATCAGATTGGTAACTCTTATAGTGTATGTTAGAGGAGCTGATCCTATTTCGTACGAATCTTCTTAGTCATATATATAAATATATAACAGAAACAAGCTTACCCATTCACTAGCGTGAAGAAGTTTCAAAGTTTGTCTATTTTCTGATGATTTTGTCAAATTCATCAAAGAAATGTTACTTCCCAGAACTATTTTGACTGAGATAATGTCTGTTGTTTTTCCAACTGTACAGGGTTGGGAGGCAGGTTGTAAACATCCCATCTTTCATGGTGAGAGTTGAGTCACAGAAGCACATTGACTTCTCTCTCACAAGTCCTTTTGGTGGTGGGCGTCCAGGTAGAGTTAAGAGAAGGAACCAAAAGACGGCTGCCAAGAAGGCTGCTGGTGGGGATGGCGAGGAGGAGGATGAGGAATGAGTTTTGCACCCCAAGTAGTGCCATGATTATAGAAATAGTGTTTTTAAACTCATATTGTCCAGTTTAGGTCTAAAGTCTGGATTTGACTGCATTCTTTTTCTTTGTTAAGCATATTTTGGTTACTGTGATGCCCTTAACATTAGAACTTTATATTTACAAAACCTAACTTAATGGAATTTCTTTCCTACTCAGTTGTCTGCTGTAACACTAGTACTTCAGTTTAGTCAATCTCGTGACTTCGAAAAGAATCTCGCATATTCTAAGAATTTGTTTTTGTAACCTAAAAGTCTGATCTTTAGTGTTTTAAACATGATATAGCTTATTAGATTTTTGATAAATTTTTGCTGGTGTTCTCTATTTTAGGATTCCGTATTACTGTTTGTGTGAGGGGAGTTCATGTTTTGTTTACAAAATACGTACTTGAGCTCTTCTGATCATATATACTCATGCTACGGATAGATTCTTGCCCAATTGTTAAATAGGAGGTTAGAAATTTATGGGTCTTTTGCTGTTGTTATAATCGCCCCTTGATTGGTGTTTATTAGTGTTGTTGCGTATGTCACTCTATGCCACTTCTGGAGAGACATGAGAAGTTCTGTAGCAGGCTTCCTGGGAGGTCTGATCTTCTCTCTTAAAAAGAATACCATGGATATCAACCTTGAAGGGGATGACATGACTGTTGTGAACATTCTAAACAGGTCTACAGATTCAGTCCCATGGCGATTCAGATTCTGAAAACCACAGCTGGAAACTCAGTTCTCAGTTCTCTTTTGTCCAATTTCATTCAAATATGTCAAAAGTAGGGGTGAGCAACGGGTGAAATTAATCCGTGGATTTGGTGTTACCTAAATTTAAACCATCAAAATGGCGGGTATTAGATTTGTATCCGTATCCAATCCATCATCCGTGGATTTGATATCCATGTATGGATGAGCGGACGGATTAGATGCGGATAAATCCATGGATTTTAAATTTTTTATTATAAAAAATGGAAATGATTACTAGGAATTACTGATTAATCTTATTTAAAGAACCCGGTTAACGTGAGGTCCATCCATGAAAATGATTTAACCGCTCGTCCAGATTTATAATTTTGGACCAAAAAAATTATTCCTAGGTCCACTATCTTAATGATTTGATCCGACCGTACGTGTGACGAGAAAACTATATTTTGGAAATGACCAAATTAGCTAGCACTCAACCCAGGTACTCTTTTCTTTTATTTCATTTTCAGTCGATTTCTGCCCCGAGGAAGAAATCTGAAAACAATTATTGAAGTGGATTTTTTAGTGTTTTTGATTCATTCTCAAAATCAAACTCGTTTCTTCCATTTTTTAAGTGAAGCTTGTCATTTTTGATCCTAGCTATAGGTTTTTTCCTTGATTTCTTCTTCTTTTGCTTATTTTTTGAAATTTTCTTTCTGGGATTGATCTATTGGTCGATTTTAAATTATGTATGTTGACGATACATTTCTTATTTATTTTCCCTATTAGATCTGATTCTATTAGTCTTTGTTTTCTGATCTTTGATTTTTTTCTCTAAAGATCTCACTTTTTTTCAACGTTTTATAATCTTTGGTAGGTTTACAATTGTATGAAGCTTGTTACTACCGGAGAGATTGGACAAATGGAATAAATCCGACCACTTTGCCAAAGATTTCATCAATCATGTTGTAATGGTAAGTATCAGAAAAATGAAAAGCATGTCTGTAGATAGGGGTGTTTTTTATGTACTATGTTTTGACTAAACTAATTTGAATGAGGTTTATTATCATTGCACTGTGTTGATCTTAACCAATATATACAAAGAGTACTGCATTTTGTTATCATGTAACGTTGTAGACGTACTGCTAGCTAAATCTTTTTATCAACTCAAACTATTCAATTTGATTTTTTTTCTTCTGTCCGTTTAAAACCCTAGTTTTTTCTTTTCGTGTTTTATGTATGTCCTCTACTCTTTTCATATGATTCAATTATCACTTTTTTTTTTGTAGCTTTTGGAAAATGCACCTCCTTCTTCTCTTGAGAAAGTAGATTGGCTAGGATGTTATAACATTGGGGGGACAAGTATCAAAACAAGCAACTACAGGTACACTGCCTCTTCCTTCTCTTAAGTTCTCTTACGTACTTAAAATGCCTCTTTTTGAGATTCCTCGTATGAATTGGATCATTTGTAGTATGTTTTGTTCAAGGTAGTTGAATTCGCTATGATCGGATTATTTTCATGAACGAAATGGTAGAGAACAATAATATTGAAATTACTGAGCAATCCAATTACATTGAACATGTCGTTAGGTTTTATTTAGTTGATTTATTCTTTTCTAATGAAGGTGGTGGTATTTAAAATGCTTAATATATTCTTGACATGTGAGGAGAGAGAGACAGTCAGAGATCTCATGTGATCTTGTTTCTCAGGTCAGTTAGATTCTTGGGCGAAATGTATAAGGCTGTTTTAGTAATGGTAATTATACAACATTTATATTACACTGTTTGATTTTCTAGGATACCAAAAAGTCAAACATAGTATCAACACATTGAGGTTAGTGGCATGTATAGCTAGCAAATCAATTTATCTGTAGAGAACAACTTGATATGCGAAGAACGGCTGAGACTTAAGTTTGATGACCAATAATTGTAAAACTGAAATGAACATAAGCAGTGCAGCCAATACGTACTTGAATTTGTAAGCAGCCTCTGTAGCTGAACATAAGTTGAAGGTGGTGCTCGACAAATATCCAAGTTCTTAACGTAGTGTTGTTGCTCTACATCCAATATTTTCCCGTTCTTTTACAGTACATATGCATTATGTATTGTGGCATCTACTGGTTTTCACTCAGTGGATATCAATATCTACTAGCTTTTTACACAGGACAAATCAATATCTATTAGATTTTCACTCAGTACATATTATTATCTACCCGCTTCTAAAAGAAGAAATCAATATCTACTAAGTTTTTCGTTTAATGATGATAAATTTGATTTTAATCTAGTTCTTCTAAATGGATGATAATTATTCGCACATGTACTAAGAAAGCTTGCACAAAATCGTGAGGCTGCACGAAAAAGTCGTTTGCGGAAAAGGTAGGATGAAATATTTAAGAACAGTATCAGTGAATAAGTAATAGTAGCTTTTAGTCACCTGAGACTAACAAATTTTCTTGTAGGCATATGTTCAACAGTTGGAAACTAGTCGATTGAAGCTGACACAAATAGAACAGAAGGTTGGCAGAGCTAGACAACAAGTTTGTGGAGATTCTTTTACATTGCCTTTTAGTTGATTAATAAAATAAAATGGAGCTGTGCTTGATATGCTGCTGAATATTTACTGATTGAGTTGGTGCAGATATGTTATTGTGCATAGTATCAAGGTGGCACCAGTTAGTCTAGTCTGAGGCATACTGCTAGTATTCGAACAAGAGTCTGTAGTATAGTTATCTGTATATAAAAATTAAAAGAACATTATACTTCCCTCTCACCTAGAATTGACATTTATAAAAGATGTTTGTACAATTAGAATATATACTGGGTTTTCACTCGGTACATATCAATATCTACTAGGTTTTCACTCTATACATATCAATATCTACTAGGTTTCCACTCAGTACATTTCAATATCTACTAGGTGTTTCGTTTAATGTTGTAGTGTTGATCTACATTTGTAAACATTTTTTCTCAACATAACCCTCAACGTCGAATTTGGACTCAGATTGCATTTGTTCCTGCTAAGTTGCAAACTTAATTTAGCATTTATATTTGGTTTGCACTAACTGATTTCAGGGAGAAGCAGTTAAGATTACTATGAGTTGCTGCAAACTAGAGCGATTCGCTTGCGTCAGCTGTGAAGTTATGTGACTGAGCCTGTTGGAATTCTCTTTGTTTCCTTGGTCAGAAATTACATTCAACACAAGAGTCCAAGGTAGAAGAGATGATGTAGGTACTTAGTATAGCATTACTATGCGTCAATCTTACACCAGAAAAGATGCATGCAATAGAAAATGTTGTCGTTATGCTTAAGGAAATAAGACATGAGAAAGAAGAGTATGCTAAAGTTTCTATAGAAGGGGTCACCGATAACAACAACAATTAAACAGAGGAGGCACGAGAAAGGAACGCCAACTTCACCAGCATCGACATCGTTGCTAGCTACTCTTTTGGTGTTTGAAACTTGTTGTAACAATTTTTTTTTCAAATAATTATCTATGCAGTACTAATCAGTTGGTTGTCAACATGTTGTGGAAGTTACAATTTAGACTGAACATGTTGTAAATTTATATTTTCATATTATAAGATCTTTAGATGAAATAAATTTGATTTACACAATTGTCGTAATCGATTTCAATACATTACAAATCAATATAATACAGTAAGTGATCATGTCTGTAATCCCAAATTCTATAGTCTTTTAGCACCTTTTTTATGTGCATGTCAAAAACCACCCAGTTTCTGTCAATACAACCAAATATGTACTGCAGTTTTTACTAGTATAATCAAATATGTACTGGCAGTTGACACTGTTAAAAACCACCTAGTTTCTGTCAGTACAACCAAATATGTACTGAAGTTTTTATCAGACAACCTAATATGTAGTGGGTTACCTCATATTCTGAAGTGTCTATATCCTTTAAGAATTCATCACAAATCTCTGTCGAATTCAAGATGTACTGTAAAATATGTACTGGGTAATAGAAAATATGTACCATAGGATATGTACTGATTGATATGAGATATGTATTGTAGAATATGTACTGCTTAATAGAAAATATATACCGTAGGATCATCATGTGAAAAAAATGCTACAAAAAAAATCATGTGAAAAAAAAAACTGGAAAATATTAGTGAAAGGAAAAACACATTTGTTGATGGTGATTCTTCTAAATCACAATCTTCTATTGATTTTTGGGAGAAAAATCTCGTGCTATACTAATTCTTCTTAGTAAACTAGGGTTCCATTGGTGGTGATTCTTCAAAAAATAGGAGCTATGCTGATTCTTCTTAGTTAACTAGGGTTTCGTTGTTGGTGATCCTTCAAAAAATAGGGCTTTTGATGATTTCATATCATTTCTTCATTATAGATCTATGTTTTGATGATTATCACGTGATTTGATCGTATATCTAGGTTTTCGTGGAATTTTAACAGAAGAAGAATTAGGAAGACAGAAGGAGAACGATGACGGAGAAAAAACTAAGAGATTTGGGGAAAACCATGTTTTTATTCACACGTATAATAAGTGGTTAGCTAAGTAATTTCCATGTTTTCATTTGATTTTATACTTACGGATAAATGGGTTTTCCCGGGTGGACTATAGGTTAACTAGGTCCGGGTATTCTGGACCAACTAGCAAACCACCCCAACATGTTAACAAAAAAAAATAATTTAGACATTAAATTACTGAAATTTAAAGAATATATTCAGTTATATTACAACATAGCAATATTAAAATTATAATAATGTCATCCCAACAACAAAAAGTAAAATTTAAAAAGTATATTCAGTATTGCTTGCTTGCAAATTTGATTCATAGGTACAACTAGGTTAGAATGAAAACATTAAAAGTTATTTAGTACCTTTAAAATACACATATGTCACTCTGTGTTCTATAAATTCCTTTTTATCTTTAAACATAGCGGGTGCGGGTGTCCAATGGATTTCTAGACTTACACCCGTACCCAACTCATTATTTAGTGGATTTTAAAAATACATCCATGTCCAACCCGTCTATAAACGGATTGGGTGTCTACCCACCAAACTGCGGGTGGATTGGGTCGGATTGGCGGATTTAGGTTCATATGCTCACCCCTAGTCAAAAGGGATTCAAATTCACTAGGCCTGTGGCGCATATCCTTACAAAATTTGCTTCAGATAACTGCACTTTTAAGTGTCTAACCTTCTTCTGTTTTCCTTCTTGCGTGCGGAGAAAGAGAAGAGACTAGATTCAATTCCTGACATTAGGGTATTAGCAAGAAGAATGGGAAAACTGGGAAACTCGGTCCCTACCTTGCAGTGAAATGGTGGTGAAACTGTTCAGTATGAAGGTCTATTTATTGCTAACTGGTCTTTGTTGCACATTCTTGCTTGTTAAAAGGAAAAAAAACCAGTTTAGTCTAAAATTTCATCCAAATAAACTAGTTAGTCCTGACCTATTCAACAAGGTATAAATTAGTCTTTTATTTATTTGAAATATGGAAAGTATATAAATAACCTTCATATTTACAATTTAGTCCAAAATGACTCATGATGATGTCAACAATTTTAAATAATTTAAAAACAATTTTATCTTTCAAACCACTAATCCAAAATTCACAAACTTTATATATTTGGAACGCTCTTTTCGAGATCTACAAAAAGAGTACCCATATGACTATATAATATTTATTTTATAAAAATTTTAATTTTCTCTTCATGGTTATCCGATGTGTACAAAAGAGTACACATGTAAAAAATTTTATAAGCTTATGCAGTTATTTTTTAACATGTGCACCACTTTGTACACACCTACAAAATATGCATTAAATTGATTATTCATACTTACACTCATACCTGCTTTTCATGGGAATACACCCCTGCAAAAACATGCATAAAATTGATTATTCATAACCACAAAGAAACCTACTTTTTTATGGGAATTACACTGGATCACCAATATGTACACCCATACAAAACATGCATAAAACCGATTATTCATAAGAACACACAAACCTACTTTTTCATATGAATTACACTGGTGTGCACCAATATGTACACCCCTACAAAATATCCATAAAACCGATCATTTATAACCACACACAAACATAATTTTTCATGGAAAATACACTGGTGCACCAATATGTACACCCCTGCAAAACATGCATAAAATTGATCATTCATAACCACACAAACCTAATTTTTTATGGAAATTACACAGGTGCACCAATATGTACACACCTACAAAACATGCATTAAATCGATCATTCATACCCACACGCAAATTTATTTTCCATGGAAAATACACCGGTGCACCAATATGTACACCCTACAAAAATGGAACAAATCAACCATATTCACCTACAAATAAATTTATTTCATGAGAATTACACTGGTGCACCAGTATGTACACACCAACCCTTATTGTATAAACATAACAAAATCCAGATGGATTTGAACCATCAACTTCCACAAACCTTGTGATAGGCTTGGGAGCTCTACCATTTTGATCTTATGGGTCCCTAAAGATAAACAATTAAAAGAATCAACATGTGCACAATAACAATCAACAAGTGGACAACTATACGCACATTAAAAATCAACATGTGTACAACTATATGCATATTAACAATTCTATAACAAAATGATCTTACTTAAAAATCAAGACAACTGCAAAACGACGATACTCTACTGTTTCTCCATGAAGCAGTCCGTTGCAATTTTAACCTGACGAAGCAAATATCTAAAGATATCACTAACAGAACACCACAAAACAAGAACAATTATTCTAATAGGATTTCAACTGAATAATTGTCCTTGTTTCTTTTGAAAGTTGCAATAAAAACAATAGAGGATGTGGATGCAATTAGATTGTGGTGTACATGTCCTTTGATAGCAGGCTTTTATTTGTTTATAATCAAAATTCAGCTGTAGTTTGGATGCCATACTAAAACAGGTCATCTAGTCAGGTACGCATACATACAACAAAAAAGGGAACAAGGTACTTGTTATTCATATAGGTGCAAGTGAGTATAACTGTTAAGTTGTCAACTAATAAGGTGCAATTGAAAAAAATGCAAAAGCCAATGAAAAACTCATTCGAAATTCCAGGCTTCTAGCCTAAGTTCAACTTGGACACTACTATCAAATCATCTAGTTAGGTTGCAGCAAGGAACTAACTGGATAATTTTAGTGCAAGCCACATACAAAACATATTTAGCAAGTGACAAGTACTAGCAGGATCCTAGGTAATGAGAAGCATGGGAACTGTTGATCCTCTTCTATCCCAAATGTTCTCCTAAACAAACAACGTTCTACATTTGCACGTTATAAGATTATAAAACCTCCTACCTGATTCCCCCTTAATCTGAAATAAAACAATAACACTCGACTAAGAAATGATTAACTCACATGCTGGAAGATTAGACATGTCAGCAGAAACTGCAGAAGGAATTCCCACATTCGAAAGCGCTCCCCTTATAATTCCACAAGGAAAATACAGATGCATGCTTGTAGCTTGTTCTGCCTTATCCTCAGTTATAGACGCAGAAGGATCTTGAGATGAAGAATCAGTAACAATTACATGCACTGCATCCCCTGCACCAAAACACACAATCCATCAATTCCACATTGTAGTTGTATTGATGCAATAATAGTAGAAATGGTTTCAGGTAATAAATTATGCATACACTATGATTGGTCTTCAAGTTGTCGATCTGTTTCTTAAACAACTCAGACCAGAAATCCTTACATATAAACTTGATTGCTTCTAAATAATCACTAAATCTAGGCCTCTCCATTGGCACACCTAATTGATTCAAAATTTTCAATCATATTATGATCATATACCCTTTTGATGATCTATGTTGTGTTGAAGGGATATCTATATGATCGATCCGATCGATTGCGTAAGGCCTGCAGTAACAACGGAACCGGGGAAGGTATACAGAAAAGACAGTGATTTTCTATTCCCTGGAATTATATCAAAATGATGATGATATTAGAAAAAGAGGAATAAGAAGAAGAACCTTTCGGAGAGTTGGTGGCTAACTTGGGAACCAATAGTTTCGATTCTACGAGCAGGCAGTTCAGGTTTGTTAGCATAGAAACGATGGGAGTAAGAAGATACCATCTCCATCATTACACTCTCCACACAACTCTCTGCTACTTTCTTCACCATTCTTCAATCTCAATTTCAACTTCTTCTTCTTAGGGTTTGATATAGAGATCCTTTCTCTGTTTGATTTCCGAGGTTAGTGGTGAAGCGGGATGTGTCTAAACGGACAACAAAAACCCTCCTCTTCTTTTGACATGGGGACTAGTAACTAATGGGTATTTTTATCATCAATTTTTTTTAGTTTGGACTTAATATTTCATAAAAAGACTGACTCGTCTTAAATTAAGTAAGCTTGGATCTTCTAGTACTAAGTTTGAGAAGAGAGAACTAAAAAATCTACAACCCAATAAAAATAGGCCTAATCAACCCAATAAAAATAGGACTAATCGTAAATTCCTAATAGTTAAATCCTAATAGTTAAAACACGCGGTCATTGCTTCAGGAGTCAGACGACTCAGACCTGTCTTCCTCTCTACTTTGTTGAGAATGGATCTTCCACATCGCATGGGTTATTGCATATAATAAGCCTTTATCCTGCCGGGATACTATGGGTCTAACTGTTGAAGTGGTTAGTCTTGCGTCAACTCTTGTGTAGTTGTTATGGCAGTAGCGTTCTAAATTACGGAAATTTATTAATAACTCGTAGGCATATATAAGATGTTATAGCTAGTCCAACCAGAAAAAATAGTTATTTTAGGATCCATATTTTTTTAAAATATAAAAATGTTCTAGGGAAAATATTTGTTTGAAATATGAAAATGACCTAGCTACCCATACTTTCTAAACGTGTGACCATATAAGACGAAATCCATTCTCTCTTTATTAGTTCGACATTTTTTTCCATTTCTCAAAAAAAAACCATTCATATCTCCCATATTAAATCAGAGAACATAAATCAACAAAATCATCAACAAAATCATCAACTCAACGAAATCCGTATGAATTACTCTAATCCCCTACTTAATCATTAGAAAATCCACTAAAACCCTAGATTTTGAGTGAAATCTCCATTAAAATGGTAATATAAAAGAAGAATTACCAGAACTATGACGGACCGGAAAAATCCGCTTTCAATGGGTCGGGTTTCATCCCGTTTGGCCAGCTTCAACTTCTTGATACGCCACTTGAAGAAATCGGACTTTTAAATTTTTCGGACCAATTCGATTTTTCCAAACAAATGTTCATTGATTTATCCCAAATTGCTTTATAATCATGCAAACCAAACTTCTATATTTCAAGGGTCATCGGAATCCTACATATGATTCTCATCATTCTATTATGAAGAAATAATATCTCCTACCAAAGTAGTCGGATACCAGCCACCGTTACAGCTAACGGTCTTCCGGGTTGCCTACTCGTAGGTGGGAACGAATTAAGACCTGACAACACACACCATATAAGACGGGTGAAGAATGGCCAGTGCCAATATCAGGGTAGTCGGATACCATCCATCATTACAGCTAATGGTCTTCCGGGTAGCCACCCATAGGTGGGAGCCCCAGTGGGCCTGACAATTCACAGTACTAAGTCAAACTCAACCGACCATATTTTTCAAATGATATAGACTACTCGAAAGAGTTAGTAATCATTTTTATATCGATGGTACAAACTTCCACTGTAGGCAGTAACCATCCATTCTCATATGATATGAATTACCTATAACGGTAACAATCATCTCATATCTCGTATACTGAGACAGATGATATGAATTATCTCGAACGGTAATAATCATCTATTCTCTCACTAGTTGAGCTAGATGATATGAATTACCTCAAACGGTAATAATCATCTCTTTTCCATGTATCAGAAAAATGATATGAATTACCTAGTACGATAATAATCATCTCTTGTCACGCGTTTTGCACAGTTATCAGATGATATGAATTACTTTAGTGGTAATAATCATCTCTCACTAAGTAGTATGAACAACCAGCAGTTTGACTGCAACTACCTCGAGAAGATTGTAATCATCTCAAAATAGATGGTATGAACTGCCGCGCAGCAACCAACACTTCCAGATGATATGAACAGTCTTGTGATGAACCGGAGAGCGACTGCCTACGTACCCTTCTCCGTGGCTCGAAGGGATCAGGCACGACCGTAGTTCATCCTTTTGGGTTTTATACAGTATGAACCACCAACAACTGTAGTAACTATCTCTTACTAGATGATATGAACTACTTTGTTTAAGTGGCAATCATCTCTTGCGATGGATAATATGAATTGCTCACGGCAACAACAATCCCCTGCAGCTTTACATCACTAACAATATCATCCGGAAAAAAGACCATGATATCAATGTCCTACAAATCAGTCCCATCCAGTTTCATGTCAAACAAACGTAACTATACCAAGCCAACATCTTTACGCATTAAGTAAAATCATCCCCTTAGGAATTCAAAGTTCATTAACATGAACTAAAACCATCACGGAAAAATCAAACAATTATTACTATTTATTCTCGCATACCATCATTGTAAGTCCGTAATGTTTTACACCACAACATATGAATTTAACATAGAAGCTTATTCATACATCTTATAATACTGTAGTACTAAAATGGAATCACTTCAACATGCTATCTGCATCACACCATGTGGCCAACTCAAGCATCACCATTCCAAAATTTGAGTATTAAAGCTTAACAAATTATTTAAATTCAAAGACTGAAAATCTTCAATTCAGAAAATAAACTAAATCTGGGATTATGCTGTGCTAGCTGAGACAAATGTATATGAAACGGATTATCAAGACACAATGGTGGTTATGAAACATACACATTCATTTCTATAAGTCCATATTTAGTTTAGAGCATAAACTACAAATGTATATGAAGACTCAGCAAATTAAAGTCTTAGACATGAATTAAACCCGCCCAAATAGGATTTCAGCAAGAACTGCAAAAATATCACTAAAACCAACCTGTACCAAACGTCATGCTATATGTCTTGTATCAAATATAAATCAGTTGAACAGCAACCTACCATTCACCTTCAGAAGGATTACTTTGCCGTAGAACTATCAAGACAAAACATATCGGTTTGGTGAAAATGAAAGCACATTAAATCATGTTAGATACCGAAATGGTAGTGTTACACTTGGAAGCAAACAAATGATGATAAGAAATTAAATATAATAGAGGGTCAAGCGTCTCAACAACAATGAATCATAATTCATAAAAGCTAAGTTTATAGTTCAATTCGGCGTTCCCGACTACTTATATTCACGAATTATTTATAGACTTCATTAAAATTAGAATGAAAGCATATTGTGTATAAAGCGCACTTAGATACACATAAATGTAACTAATAATGTGTAGCCAATACTCTTAACGATAAGATCAATATATTACCAAAACTAGTTCCCATGGCTTTGTAAGAATTTAACACTGAAGAGTCAAACCACAGAAATCGTTTGTCGTAACTATCTAGGCAGATCTTTCAAAATCCACATAAAAGAACTTAACCAACACAATTCATAAGAATCAATTAATTCAAGTAGGAACAATCAGTTCAATTAATAGATTTGAAATAAAATTCATTTAGTGGGATATCACAAAATTGTTGTGCCCAGTACAAGGAGGACAATAACTTGTTGATAAGAAAATTATAAAAACTAAATGGTCAACCAATTGAACTCATCATTTTCTTTTCTGTTTTTATGTCACTGTATTATTTCAAATACTTAAGTGATGAGAATTCAAATAGCTAACTTGTGATTGAACTAAATCCCCAAACTAATTAGATGTTCATGACAATTTCTTAAGTTTCGCACACAGGAAACAACAACCTAGTTGCAAGCATATGTATTAATTTTAATTCAAGCAATATGACAAACACTACATATGCCAACCAAATATTTCAACTAATCACAATAAGTCCACGAATCTGATATGAACCCAAAATTTGTTTTCATAAATCAAACTAAAAATGATATCAAAATTAATCAGTTTGTAGTAGAAGAAAAAGCAAAACCCCTACTAATACCACCAATCCCATGCTTAGCACTTATTCAAAAGTGAATGATTCAATTTAAGTATTAAAATCTCTTTTCTTCCCTGTTTACACACATTTATGCCATTCGTAACCATGCTATAAATTTTAAGTTAATGCGGTCTTGTACTATCAACCCATTCTGGCATGCATTAATATATACTTAAATCTAAAGTCTATGAACACCCATTTTTGCCCTAGAAACTCAAATACAAGAAGAACACAAAGCAACTTAATTTCACTTGAGTACTAACCTTGATGCCGTCCGAACTCTTAATTATCCTTCAAAGCAAAATCAGATTTACTTAGCTTGACTTATATAAACAAAACACTACTTTTTACTTCCCTTGTTCTCTCTAATTTCCTTTTAGTTCATTCCCAAACTCCCTCACTGATATGAATAGGAAAGAAAGATTTCCCTTTAAAATAGTATATTCTCCATCATCAACATCCACTTATGGCAACAACCCTTTTTTCTGTAAACAAAATGTGGTATTCACCGCCTGTTAGTTCTCTCTATTTGCATATAACAATTCCACCATCTCTTCTAATAATGAATCCCCTTTGTGCAAGCCAATTATTTAGCCAAATATAGAGATTGAAAGTGTGCTTGAAAACAAAAACATATCGTTTGCTCGAGAGCTTGAAAAATCAGTAAGAGAAGTTCAGAGAAGGGAACCACCCTGCCATCCGAAGAAGAAAGGATTTTATCTGTAAAATGAGTTGGTTTTGTAAAATGACAAAACATCCCTAGTTCATGTCCAGACACTTGTAAAACATGCTGAATTCTTGGTTTTCTCTAGCATACACTAATCAAGCACATTAATGATATTAAGGGATAATCTATTTGTTACGCATATCGGATTTAGTGAAATCCAGACAAAAGTTTAGAGTCTCACAAAAACCTTATGAAAAGATATAACACAAGAAGATAATACTATGAAATTAGTAAAATATGATGATTTTAAATAATCACAACCATCAAAAAGAAGAATGGTCCACAAAAAAAGGTATTACAAGTGTGTTTTTGTTCACTTATGTTTTATTTTTTTGATTCTCACACTATGATATGACAATCGTATCTTCTGTACTAAGAAAAAATGGTTTGATTTTGTCGCATGCATCAATTCATCGCTTATTTTGGCATGTAATTGAGTTTGACAGTATGAATCAACAATAATTATATGTTGTACTGAAAAAAAAAACCTAGTTTATTTTGATTAGTATGATCCGTCGGGGCATATATGATACTTTCGTTTAATTTTAACAGTACGAATCAGCAGTACATATATGTTATACTGGAAAAAAATTTGGTTTATTTTGACTAATATGATCCACCGGTGCATGTATGATAGTTTCTTTTACTTTTGATAGTGCGAATTAGTAGTACATATCTGTCATACTGTAAAAACCTAGTTTATTTTAGCTAATATGATCCATTGGTGCATATATGATAGTTTCATTTGCTTTTGAGAGTATAAATCAGCAGTACATATATGTTGTACTAAAAAGACCTTGTTTATTTTGGCCAATATGGTCAATTGGTGCATATATGATAGTTTCTTTTGCTTTTGACAGTATAAATCACTAGTACATATTTGAATACTGAAAATCCTAGTTTATTTGACATATTGGTGCATATATGATAGTTTCTTTTACTTTTGACAATATAAATTAGCAGTGTGTATTTGTTGTACTGTAAAAACCTTGTTTATTTTAGCTAATATGATCTATCGATGCATATATGATAGCTTCTTTAGATTTTGATAACATAAATCAGTAGTACATATCCGTTGTACTGAAAAATCCTAGTTTATTTTGATTAATATGATCCATCGGTGCAAATCTGATAGTTTATTTTCTTTTGATATTGCGAATCAACATTACATATATTCTCTACTAAAAAATCCCAGTTTATTTTGACCAATATGACCATTCAATGCATCTTTAACAGTTTCATTTTCTTTTCTTTGTTCGAGACAATGTGACTTTGCATTACATATCTCTCATACTTGTGAAAAATTATTGTTCATGCTTGCATATGCGATTTCTTTATTTATGACATTATAATTTATGAGTACATATCTCCCATACGAGGGAAAATCCTAGTTTACGATTGCATATATGATTGTCTTTTGTTTTAGATATTATGAATTTGCAGTACATATCTCTCATACTGGTGAAAACCCATTGTTTATGCTTTCATATGTGATTTTCTTTGTTTCAGACACAATGATCAACCAATACATATCTCCCATACTGATGAAAAACCCATACTTCGAGCCCGCAAGAGTTTGGGAGATGATGAATAACTCCAGTTAAAGATGCAGAAGAAAATGATCTCTTTAGCATGCAAGATGCTTTCAACAACTCCTTCTGAGGAGAGTTGGAACCAAGTGATGAAACATATTATTATCCTCATATATAACAGTACATATCAGCTATACTGAAAAAACTTGGTCTTATTTTGAATTAACAGTATTTTCTAGCATGAAAGAATGATCTTAGAACATATTGGTTAGTTACTAGTTATAGTTTTTATTTTTTTTAGTAGTTTTGTTGAATGTGTAGTTCGAACAATTATCTGTGAATATATGGTATTTTTCTCTCTATTTAATCTGTGAATATGCAGTGATTTATGGTGTTTGTTGTGTATTCCATTAGAAAAATTGACAGAACAGACTGAGAACATAATACTCAACATAAAAAAAGTGAATAATCTATTCACTGAGTACAGGTTACTTTGTCTCGGAAAAAAATGTAAAGAGTACATAATACCTGTACCGTAAAAAACTGCACGAAAAAACCTAAAATTTATAGTTCTAAAACTTAATAATACTAAAACCTTAGTCTCTTAATATAAATCTAAAAAATAATTTCTTCAACTTAGTACATGGTACTTTGTTCCTCAAAAAATAAAAGAGTACATAATAGCTGTTGTGTGTTACTTTTTTAAAATTTTTATTTTGCTTCATACTGATATATGCTAGGCAGTACATATCAATAATGTTAACCAGGGAATAGGGTAAACCCTGAACCCTCAAACCCTGGACCCTGCATCCTGAAATCCTAAACCCTTGACCATGAAACCATGAAACCCTGAATCCTGAAACCCTTAACCCTTTAACCCTAAACCCACAGATTCATATTCTAATAGTTAACACACAAACAAGTTCTGGAAATTAAAAATAGTACATAATACATGTATTGTAAAAAACATGTACAAGAAAACCTAAAATTTATAATTCTCAAACTTAATAATGTTAAAACTTTAATCTCTTAATATAAATCTATAAAATAATCTCTTCAACTGAGTAACTAGTGTTTTGTGCCTCAAAAAAATAAATGAGTATATAATATATGTACTTCAAAAAACATAATGCTAAGAGTTCATAGTGCTGAAACTTAATAGTAAACAGTATCCCCTGAGTTCAGAGTACTTTGTCACTAAAAGATCGACATTGTTACCCAAGAACTCTACTAAAAAACATGAAAGTTAAGCTCATGAGTACTAACGAATGACATTGCACGTAACTTTGTTATGATGACCTTTAATACCATAACTTAAACATGTGACACGCTTCCTGGACTTCTCCCATGCACTTGATAGTTGAAGCAAAGGTAAACAAATAAGCAAAATGATGTTGTTTGTAGTAAACATGTGAATTGCAAGACATATTTTAATGAGAACCAATACCATACATGTTTAACCTGTAAATATGATCCAAATATAAGATAAAAATTTTTAAACACAACAACAAACAATGAACAATAGACAAAAAAGAACACAGTACAAAAAATAAGCACTGATTTCACTTTTGAATATTAACATCAAAAATAACCATTCCATATAATCTAATGAAACAAAAAGTCATTTCAAGCCATATACACACATATTTAAAGAAACAAAACTCAAACAACACTGAAAATAATGATAACGAGGGGGCGTTGCCCCCTCGACCCCCATAAACCATAAATAATACACTATAATGATAAAAAATAAAATAAAATGTCCAATATGATACTCACTATGCAAAAATAGAACACCTATAAATAATGCACAACCAAAAAAATCAGTACAACTAATATGAACTAATTCAGTCGTGAAAATAAAAATTGAACATCAAAGATAGCAATCATAGGAATCTAACAAAATATAAATACCCATTCCAAATCATATAAATAAATAAAAATGTTAAATGAAACTAACCTGAAATTATCAATTGATTCACAATCCACATAGTAATAAAACAATTAAGAAACAATGGACCTGCAAAAAAAAAAACAATGAACAATTAGCACAAACATATATACACAAAAAGAGATATTTGTGAAATAACTAATATATACAAAAAAATGTTGTTATCTTCGGTACTTCGTATATGTACTTCTAATTCATAATCTAAATATCAACTGCATGTTGAAAATATTAATGAATCTATGAGTATAATAGGATCAAAGCAGTTTTTTTCAGTATGCCATATATGTACCGCTGATCCATAATCTAAAATCAACTGCATGTCAAAAAAAGTAATGAATCTATGATTATAACAAAATCAAAAAAAATTTATTTCAGTATTACATATATGTACTTCTGGATCAAACAAAAAAAGCGATAAAAATATGAATATAACAAAATCAGAGCAGTTTTTTTCAGTATGCCATATATGTACTGCTGGATCAAATAATCTGAAAAAAAAACAAAAAAAACTTTAAGAAAACAAAGAAACGAAAAAAAAAGATACTCAAATCGAAAGTTAAAGCAAGATGAAAACATGATAATCTAACCAAAAATCGAATAATTACAAACAAGATTCATAAAAACAAAAACAAATAAAACACAAATAGAAATCTAAACAATGTATATCATAGAAATCAATAACAGAGAGAACATCATAAATCGAGTTACCAAAAACCAAAATAAAAAACTGAAAAACATCATGAAATCGATCTGATCTTCATGCTTCAGTTGAAAACAAAATAAAAAAAAACATAAAGAGAGAAGATTGCAGAACATACCTTCAAAAGAGAAACGACCTTCGGAAATCCTAGGTAAAAATTCAACATCAATAGTAGCAGAAAGAGAAAGGAGAGAAGAAAACGGATCTGAGAATTTTTGTTCGAGCAAAATAGGAAAGTTGAAAACTTGTTGCTTATATATCTATTAGGTAGAAGGTTATTTTAGGAATTTTAAAATATCCAGCTTTGGTACCGCACATGTATTGGACCAGGGGTTAAAAATTGGGTCCAAAAACTTTTCTACTTTTAATTATGGACCTCCAGTTAATAAGTTCTTAATAGGGACCTGCCATTAACTAGGCCCATAATATTAGTACTTATTGGTAATTCCTACTCTAGATTATCCCTTTGTCAAGAAAGTTGCATTACTTTAGTTTAGTTTTGACTCATTCTAAATTAGGTACCATAGAATATACGTGGTTAATATGTTTCCCACTCTAATTTTATCTGGAAAAAAATCACAACCCTTCACCTTCATTGAATTCTCCAGAGTTGGCAAAAGATCAAGATCAAGAACTTGTTTGTAAGAAGCAGCAACTTTTAAGTATATAGGTGTAATCAAAGTGAGAGAGATTTTCTCTTTGTATGAGAAGCAATAGCTCTTCATTTGAGTGTGAAGGAGTTAGGAAGATGATGAAAAATAGCAATTTTGTGCAACCCTCATTCCAAAGTTTGATGGGCATTGTGACCTCGGTGACGGTCCGACTCATTGTACTAGATGATCTACGGATCACAAACATGCACATGTCATATAAAGATATATCAAAGTGAAAAAGCTTAAACATGTGTATATTGTCTACATCAAACAGACAAACCGAAAAATGAGATATACAGTGGTTCAACGATATACACAAAGTGTGTATTGTCTAGGTCTACTTTTCCAAGGTGATTCTTTTCACTATAATGATAATATCCGATCACAAAAACACCATTGTTAGCCATTTTTGTCTTTCTAACATTATAACCCATGATTAGAATACAACCTTGGCTCAACAATTATCTTGCTACCTAACATCACAACCTCATAGTTGTGACTACTTACAACCTTTCTAGAGCACACTCTTATTGTTGTAACTTTTATAGTTGCTAGAAATAAAATACAACATATCCCGAGTATAAAAACTCAAGCTAATAAGTTAAACAAAAAAGAAATAATAAAAAAAAGATTTACTCTTATTAAAAGAAGACAACTTTGTATCCTTTATAAAGAGATATAAGGTTCTGTTTATAGGAATCAAGGGACAAAACTCCTTGATATAGGTTTCTCCTGGAGTGTGCAAGTTAAGATGCATTACTATGTAAATATGCAATGTTAACTTCTTTTTAAGATTTGAAACGAAACACAAATATAAATTATTAGAGCTTAAACTTGGTATTTAAATAGTTTGAGAAAAGTAATTAATGTGTATATTTGTTTTTTCTTAAACATGGAGTAATAATTAATTTATAGCTAAAAAAGAATCTCCATACAATCACAAAATAACTACTGATTTATCCTGAAAAATCTATGAGATATTTTGTTTTGATAAAACTAGTTGTCGAGTTGCAGACCTAATTCCTGGGTGTATTTGGATTTTAGAAGTCCTGAATTTCTTTTGAAGGTGATAAATGTTATTTTTACAATTATTAAAGGTGATAACTATATCTTTCACGATGAAAACATTGAAAACACCAATTTGCTCATCATTTAAAAGTGAAAATTGTATCTTTCACAATTGAATATTGAAGGTGACAATCGCAATTCTCACCGGTTGCGAACTGTGAAAACTGCAAATTTCACTATTTTAATTTGTCTTCGCAAACTCTGTGTTGTTTAGACTTCAATATGTCTTCATCTTTCCTTCTCTTTTATACGAAATCATCTTTGGAGTTTGCGTCACTTGAAGCAGTTACTTTATTACGAAATGTTGTCATCGTGTTGCTTATTCCTAATTCCAACAAAAAAAAAGATTAATCAACAAACGACATAAATTTTGAATTTAACAAAAAAGTAAATCCAAAAATATTACAAACAAAAGTTAATGGTGATAAATGGATGTTGCACAAAAAAAAATTAAATCCAACATAGTACTTTCTATACACTGAGTCATTTTATCGAACACATATAAAACAACAAACAAAGATCAATAAACCGAAATATTCAAAACTAATCCAAAGTTTTAGAGCAGCAAACTGACCCAAAAATAGATTGAGAGCAACAAAGATTTGGAACGGCAAAATAATTTAATATATTCAATAGTTAAATACAAGCAAAAATAACATTTTTCAGGTGATAAATGATCTTTACATGACTGACAAAGATGAAAACAACATTTTTCACAACTATGATATGTGAAAATTGGATTTTACACATTACTAAATATCACCACGGAAATAGCACTAACTTTAACTATCAAATTATCACAAATAATGTCAACTAAAGAATGTTATTGACTAAGTTCTTTGAATCATCTAGACACAAAACTAAACCAACCAATCACAAATAACCTGACCATATCATACAAACCCATTCACAAACACAAAAAAAACGATATTTATAGTCATAACTCCAACAACAACTGACAACAACAAGAAAAGAAATATGGTATGATTGCATATAACACAGTTGCAATTATATACAAAGTGAAAATATTGTTATTTGCATTTAAATTAAAAGAATGAAGCATTTGTGATAATTTGGAAAATCCCCGGAATAGAGTATTACTGCGATTCAAATGGGTGGAAATGTCATACACAATTGGCCTGGGAGCTTTAATACAAAAACTAAAATGGGTAATGGTATTGGTGCCTATAATTCTGAATTCCTTTTAAGTATTGTTGATGATGTTATCAAGTTGATGCTAAAATAAAGGGAAATTTAATAAAGTGATTACGAAGATATAGACACTGCTAAAAACCATCCAACAACACTCGCTACAACACATCCATAGGGAGGTCATCCAAGCAGCTGATGGAAAACCAAGCAGCGGATAAAATCCAACAAAGAAATTATAATACAACCTTCTAGGTATATTTGGTTTATGATCTTCTAACGCGGTTTGTATTAGAAGACTCGAGGGGTACGATAAACCCACGTGTAATTTCACTTTAATTTTACTTCGGATAATGCTTCAAAAAAAAAACAACAACATAAACCGAAACCAAATTTTGAATAGTGACCAATATTATACCATGTAACCCAATATTGTAATATCATTCAAAAACGGACGCCTAAATACAAGTTTTATCTTATTGTATAAAACTAACAAAATTTAAATTTTACCCAATAATCGAACAATCATTGTATCTTGGCCTAAAATTAACTATCATGACCCAAAAAATTTGGTAATCCATCCAATATATACCACACGATTTAAAATTTTTTTCCTTACCTAAAATCTCCCATTAATAAGTAAATTACTAAAGTCTATAACCAATATTCTTTAATACAAAGAAATTTTTTACCAACAGGGTTCGAAGTTTGCTCTGTGATTTAAAGCATGTATTGTGACCAAAAATATGTTTTTGTGATCTACAATTTGCATAGTAGTTCAATATATCCCGCAAAAGTCCAAAGATATCATATGACACGAAGTAACATGTAACCTGCCATTGTGACCAAATATGGCCACGTGTTTCATATATATTCTAAAATTTGTTTGATGACCTAAACTCTACCCCGTAATCTAAAATTAAACGTGTGGATCAAATTTTACCATGATCCGAAAAATGTTGTCAGAACCCAAAATTTATCTTGTGGCCCCAACTATGTTCCGAGTTTCAAATTTGTTTAGCGTCCTAAGTTCGCTAAACAGATATCTATTAATTAAACCCAAAAACTAATATGTGACACTAAGCCTAACCATTATGGTACTGTAATTCAAGATTCTTGGATTTAGTATGATGATTCAACTTGTGTGCCTAATGGTTGGGCGCACATAGATGAGTCATCAGATTTTAACTTCTAAAATCAAATCTGATGGCTAATATATGATCAAAAAGTAAAAATTTTATGCGTCCAACCATTGGGCACAAAAAAATTGATTCAAGATCATGTTTCAAGCAAATCCTTGAACACTACCTTGAATCAAGGGATTTCGCCTAATCATAGTGGTTAGCCTAATCATCCCCATGAGATGGAGTTGTTTGGTACCCTAAATTTTAACTCATTATCATGGCATGAAATGATACTTACATCATGAATATCTTGACTTGAAATTTAGGTAATTGTTGATGGGATTTTTAATTAAGCCGCAAGTACACATCTACCAATAAGATAACATATAAATACGTATTCGTCCACAAAGATTATTAAAATTGTAAAACCTAATTATGATTAATTAAAGTGCTAACACAATTGATTTGAATAGTTATTGGTTTCTAAAATGCTAAAAATGCTCAAAACACTAAAAATGGTTTTTGTGCTTAATAAAAGAAAATCTAGGATTTCGAGACTCCACCATTATTATACACACTAGAAAAATAATAATTATTCTCTATAATTTTCTCCCTAATATCTCAAGACGATTATTGGACAAAAAGACGTCTTGGAAAATCAAACTTTGTAACCATTAAAATTTTAAAAGATTTAATAATTTTTCTTCATTTGATTGCTTGAAATAAATATTTTTAGATGATAAACCCAACCTAGAGGACATATAAAGCAAAATTATTACCAATATTAAACAAGAATATAAGGACCACGGAGAAAGATTATAGAAAACAAATTAAATTATCCAGCATACATAACAAGGTTTCCTCTCTAATCCTAGAAAAGAGATTTAGCCACTCATGGTAAGAAGAACGTAAGAAAATTGATTGAAAATAATTGTATTCATAATTTGGAAATGTTACAAGATTTTTTTTCCCTATTGATTTAACGACTTATTCCGGATGAAGCAAAAGAAGAACGAACCTCAACAACGACACAAAAAGGCTGTTCGATGGCGTTGTAAGCAAGCACTGCTCTTTGGAGCTTTAAAAGAAGGACTGAAAATGTGTATAAGAAGATGAATTTGTCACAAGGAAATATAACAGAAAATCGTTGCAAAAGCTTTTGAAAACTGTTCCAAAAGCCTTGAATATGAAAGTTATGGGAACACTATCAACAACAGTTACTCTATTTGTAACAGTTTCTTCATCTTCTTCTGATTGAATTGTAGAAAAAAAAATTCTCTTCAATCTCTGGCTCTCTGTCCCCCCTCTATAGCTCCCTTGACCTCCCTATTTATACCCAACCTCTCCAAATCTTCACAGAATCATAACAATTAATGTAATATGATCTTGGAAGATCTTGATATGATCATCAAATATCTTTTTTCTTCACTCTCGATGTATTATTTCTATCTTCTCGTTGTTGCTTTAATTTCCCCTGATTTTCTTTCTTCAAATACGATTAAATAATTTCGTGGTTTGAGTTGTCTTAACAAATTTGAAGAATACAGGGAAGTAAATCCCATATTTCTGTACTTAATTCCTCTTTTCTGTTTTTGTGAGAATTTTGAGTTGATACGGTTTGATTTAGTTTCCATCTTATTACAACTCTTATTAATTAAGGTAGTAAGACATCCTGTCTTAATTCTTGCAAGATACACCAAATTCTTTGTTTACAGATTCACGCAAGGAAAGAAAAATTCCCACCAATTTTGTTTCTTTGAATGAGAAGTGGGTGCCTTCATCCAAAGCATGGGTGCCTTTAACAATTCATCTCGGGCGCCTTTATCAATTCCCAGGGGTTCCTCTAGCACCTTTTAAGCCAATTTTTCCGTAATTATTTATTCCATAAAAATACCTAAAAACATAAGAAATAATAGCATTAGTACAGTAATTAAGAGCTAACAATATACATTATCGGGACCAAATAAGGCATATAAAATGTGTCTATCAAATACCCCCAAACTTATATTTTGCTATTTCTCGAGCAAATCTAATCTAGAAACCAAAATCATAACTCACTTTCGCAGGAATCACGACTACACTTAGCATGTGTAACAAGCCTTTAAACCCCTAATTGGCCCTAGTGGACGAGTGTTGTCTCGTGAGGGTTTACAAGAGGTATACCCACAAAACCTTTAATTCCAAATTCTAATGTCACATGTTTCCGAAGAGCTAAAAGGACATAAAGTTTCTCCTCAAAATGCCAGGAAATCAGAAATACCAGAGAAAAGTACAAGCTAATATGCTTAATTTATGAGAGAGTGATTGTGATGAGTTGAACCAGTGCCAAAGATGTCTTTTGCCAGATGGACATCAGACTAACAGAGCAACCGAATAAGAATTTCGCCTCGACTCTACCTCACCACAGGATTTTATGAATTTGCACCCAGAAAACGATTTTAAGGGTCACACCGGTGTGTAAGCAGGATCGAAGAGAGAATACTTACACACTATTGATGGTAACACTATTTCTAAAGATATCAAACCAAAGTATTTTTTTGATGATCTCAAAGGAAAAGAAATCTGATGACTTCTTAGGAAATCAACCATAAATGAGGATGGGAACATACTCTCACCTTCTAGGCTCACAACTCTCTAATGGTATTCAATAAAAATAACTTTGTCTTCAGTCTTCGACTTCAACCTTTGATGATAATCTTCTTGAAACTTGTATAAATCCACTTTTTGTCTTCGACCACTTGTTGTTTGAAACTTCCTTTTGAATTTATTCTTTTCCATGGCTTTATTGAATGATTACAAAAATAAATACACAATATTTTTTTAATCATAAATAAGATTGATACAAAATATGAAACAAAAATAAAAAATAATAAACTTTACTTGTCAACAGAGAAGGACTTTTGCACTTGAATCTTCACAACTGTTGGTACACAAGTCTTCAAAAATCTACATCTTTTGTTTTTCTTCTTTGTCACTTTGAATATGTAATGTTCTTTGCCTTTGTTGCTTGTAAACCTTGGACGTCTTCAACTTCTTCATGAATTAATGTTGCTTCGCTTGTTGATGATGCTGAGTTTCTATTTAAAGAGAGTTGTAATTGAGACTAAAAGATGAGGCTAGTCCTGATGTCACCCTAATGGTGATAAGAATTAGCACTCAGAGATCAAATAGTGCTGAAATTGGTGCGAAGTTGAGTAGCTCCTCATTCTACTCGGAGTTTATGAAGATGAAAACTCAAAGAGGATAGTTGAAGGTATGGTGCCTCACTCAAAAGGGTAGTCTCCACTAATGATAAGGTTAGTTCTGTCTTTCCGCATTTCCCCCTGACCTACTTATCTCCAACATGGACGGTTGAGTCCATCACGATTTTTCTCTCACGGATTAAAAACATATGTAGTTTTCTTTAGCAGTTCTAATTTCCATCTTTTTGGAGAGAATCAGTATGTAAACTTATCTAAAAGGCTACACTGACTCTAAAATTTGGAAATTGGTACAACTAAAAATAATAAAATAAATGCGTGAACAAGGAGAAATATCAAACAAAGTAAAAGAGATATGGAAAGATGTTACCAGTACCGTGTACCAAAATATATGGTTTGCCTCCCATAAAGCGCTAAGTTTAATGTGTTCAGCCAGACAATATTTACCTGTAGAAAATTAGTCATGATTAACGGGATCCTCTTAATTTATATTTTCCTCTTCAGGGTTGGTCAATTCGATAAATGGTTTCAATCGTTGACCATTGACTTTGAAAATCTCTTTAGTATCATGAGTTATAATCTCAATAGCACCGTGCGGAGATACGGACTTTACCTAGAATGGGCCAGTCTCTTTAAGAAGAAACTTTGGGGATATTCTGTGTTATATTTCTGGAAGTTAGTGCAACAGGCAGAAAAAATATTCTGATAGGATTCTACTATATCGATTGGGAGGTTCTTAACAACCCAAAGACGCGTAAACAGGATAACGAGAGAGTGATTCGTAGCTTGGCCAGAAATAGAGGTTTATTCTTGGGTTTGAGATTATCACGAATTTGAGTTGGTTCTGGTTTAGATTTTGAGTCCTTATCGATCCAGGAGGACTAGTTAGGGTTTGTGGAGCCTATATAAAGCAAATATATCGAGTAAAAAAAGGGAAAGCTTCAATAGGAAAAAAAAACAGGAAGAAGAAAAAAAGTGATGTTGCTGTAGGGAAGAACAAGAATAAGCGACGATTTCTTCAACTGAACAACAACGTTTACCTTCGTCTTTGTAACATTTATCTTCAATTGCAACGGTTTCTTCAACCCATCTACAACAGATATCTTCAGAACAGTAACATTTATCTCCAGTGGAAGCACTTTCTTTCTGTAATAGTGGAAACAGTTTTCTGCAACGCCATTACACCGTTGCAAACTCTCTGTTTACATAATTTTCACTATTTTTATCTTTGTAAACTATTTTTGAGCCATGAATACACATCTTGAGAGTGTTTACAACATGAGGAGCTAGACCTCATTGCTGAGGCGACGGAGGAAACCATTTTTCCAATAATAAAGTGATATATTCTTATCTTATTAATTTTTTTGCAATTCTTTTATGATTATTTGCTTTGAATTAAATTCTAAATAATGATTTTTATCAATTAGTTGTGTTTTCTTTTGATGGGTCATGCTTAGTTTAGAGCTATTGATGTCTCATACTTTTGATTTACAACTATTATTTTGAAAATCTAACTTTGGAAATATTTAGAATCAATTGAATATATGAGTTGCAAGATAATTATTAATGCTAAATCACTTAAAAAATTGGCTAATGGTGGAATCCTTAGTCTCAGTTCTTTCCATAATATCAATTCAATCTTCTTTATTTTTTAGTATTAAGAATTAGGTGTAAAAAATCAAATCTTCACAAGTCTGAGTATCGAATCTTTTACCACTATTTCTAAAACACATCATCTGGCGGTTACAACAACATGTAGCGTGGCAACACCCCATGATCTGGAAGTTACAAAGTAGTAGTAAAGATGGAGAAGTTAATGGAGCAATTGAGTAATGGTTTTCCGAAGATTCCAGGGCGGTTATACCATTATCCCCACGACTTCCACTTCTCCATCTCTTCACCAACTCCACTACTTTACAAGGAAACGTGCAAATTCTCAACTATTATAAATAGGCTCCTTAGCCCATTCAGAAAATACAACAGGCTTAGCATTCTCTCAAGCTCTGTGATTTTCTCAATAGTTCTACATCTCTACACACAGTTCAACACACAAAATTCCTTCAACTTTTTTTGCTTCCCTCCCCTAAGATCAACCCATTTTCTCTCCTTATGACCAAAGCAGGGAGGAACGAGTACTATCTTGGTTTAGGCTTGCCCTGTATGATTTTGATTTCTGAATCTAAATAAAGTACTTCTACAGTACATTGTTTTGCCTAGAATCAATTTTTAGGTACTAACAATTGGAGACCACAATGGGAGATCAATCTCTTGGTCACGAATCCAATTCTTCAACCGTATGATAACCAATTCTTCAGTCACCCAAAAAATGGTGGATCTTAGGTTAGGTTTAACAACCAATCCCAATTCAAGCTCAAAACCACTACTAACCCCGGCAACACCGGTGGTGGAACTCCAAAGATCGTTACTCAAAACACCACCACTGGAAATGCCAACACTCCTATCCATGCCACTGAAGGTGCCAAAAAAAGAGAGCAGACACCACCAACCATGGATGATATGATGAAGCGGTAAGAAACCTTCGTTGGGACTCAAGTAGCCATGGCCACTACCTAGAAGGAAGTTCTTAATCTTCTTAAGACTTTAACAGAACAGTTATTTCCGGAGCAGCATCATTGTCAAATGGAGAAAGCTAAGAACAAAACTGTCGGCGGCGCCAACACATCAAGAGCTAACACCCAAGCAGATGAAGAAGTACAAGTCATCACCGATCGTATACAAGAGATGAGTCAACAACAACAAAACTTTGTCACTCGTGAAGACCTGGAAAGGATTTTGCAAAACCATGGAAAAGAAGATTCATTTTCATTCTATCAACATCTCCTTTTTCATTGTACGATGGCACCGAGGACGCTCGGGAACATGTCTCTCTATTGTTGGAACCGTCAGGATTGCATGAATATAAACAAGTGTTACAGCTCAAGGAATTCTCCAAATATCTTACGGGAAGAGCTTATACCTGGTATAACAATCTCGTCTCCAACAATATCTTTAGTTGGTCTCAGATGGTCAATGTTTTTTACAAAAATTATTTCTTTGTATCAGAAGAAATTACCATCTCAGACGTGGGAAGAATGTTTTAGAGAAACAATGGGCACCCCAAAGAATACGTAAAGAGGTTCAGAATACATGGTCTCGACTGCCATGAAAAGAACGTAACTGAGCAACAATTAGCGGAGCTTTGCAGTATGATTCCTGTTTATCGTGCTTTATTAGAAAATTTACGATTTCAAACTTTCTCTGAGCTATATGAAGCCGCCAAAAGATCAACAACAACTGCTTCATAGAAACACGTGAAAGTAGACGTTTGGTGGACAAACACCATTCTACCTAACACTCCATAAGTGTCGTTAGTGAGGAAGGAGGGGAAGAGAAAGGCAGCTTCTCAATCAACGTCACAAACTAAACGCGACGCGTCAACTCCATCAAGAGCACCAATATAACCTCAAGGACAAGGCTCGGTCGAGACTCCGCATCAGTCACGACAAACCAAGACGGATCTGACAATCCCATATTTCCCCTTTCCCATGGAGGAGGTCCTCGAACTAATGGAATTATAGGTGCAAAATGGGGCTATAAGCTACCACCCGTGCAATATCCACCCATTAAAGAATGCCAAATCCAAAATACTGTCACTTTCACAGATTCGTTAACCATCCCACCAACGAATGCAATGGTTTAAGGCGTATCTTCAAAGAAAAGATCGACTCAATTGAGCTATACATAGGGACTGAAGGCGTCTAAAAAGATCCCCACCAAGTCAGGAGATTCACTCTCTTTGGGACTCAGTCGACAGAACTGTCCAATCCTTGATGAAGCGCATCTGTGAACTTCTTTACTTGTCAAATGCGCAACAAAAAGATATTTTTACTGGCCTCAATCGTGTTGTGTCGGGTAAGCGTCTACTCTTTTCCGAAAGTGATACTGCATACCCCAAGTCTGCTTCAGACATGGTTAGACGACATAATGAGAAGCCTAGCTGGGGACTTCTCACCACTGCTTGCCTCAAGGACACCGAGTTTGAGCAAACACTAATCGATGAAGGCACCGACGTCAATATCATCACTATCAAGACTATGATAGGTGTGGAAATTTTTAGGCATGAAGCTACACACTCACTGACAGTAATCAAGAATTCTGAAGGGAAGTCCTGGAGTACTTACAACTACATCACTCTTGAAGTGAAAACAGGTGACACCCGAACACATACCAAGTTTCACATTATCAAAGAGGATCCAAGTTATGACATGATTCTGGTATGCCCATGGGCCCGAAGCAACAATATGGAAGCGGGCGTATCTCCTTTACCTGCGCCAACACCTCCAAGACTCTCATACAAGCCGGTAAATCCCGAAGATTCCCTATCAGATGAGTTTCACCGCAAAATGAACCTGGATGTGAAGCAGTTGCCAGAAGAGGACATGACATCATATGTACGAAGGTTTCACACACAAGTAAGTCACATCCAACCAACTCCCTTTCAACCAGCAACCTCACGTCCCATCAAAGCTTGGGGACTTGACCCGGATATCAACCCTACTTTGAATCGGTGATGTGAATGGGAAACTGATCCCTTTTCAAAATTTTATCAAATGGGTATGGATTGTCTCTAGTGAAGATAAGAAAATTAGTAACCTGGTTACTCAGAAGACATGTCATGAAGCTGAGGGGCCTGAACCCAATGTCTTCCATGTCGGAGATATGGTGAAGAAGATAACAGCCTCTCTTGAAGAAGAGCTGTATCTCATCACTGAAACCTTAATCGCCGGTTATTAAAAGTTTGTCAATACTGACAAGTCAGAAGGGGTGGTCATACATGGCAAGTGGCTGATATCTCACAACGCTTAAATCATTTTACCATCATCTTGCTTTATTTCCCCGTTTTATGCAATATTTGTAATTCCTCCAATATGTTTGCAATATCTTGCATTCATACTTAGGATTTTAATTCTTTAAATCAAGCAAAGTATTGTTTCTTTTCAAAAAAAAATATATCCTTGCAAATTATTCAGAAATCTCTACCTACTAAAAGAAATCCCAAAATAAAACCACAAAAAGCCATATGTCTCAAAATTAATCTATGAAAAATTAGGAAAACCTAGAAAAATTCCTTGAAAACTAGTTCAACACCTTCAGCCTATGCCTTTTCCATTTGTTTAAGCACTTCATTCGTAAGCTTCAACTTCCGAGAAAGCCTATCAACTTCACATTTAGCCTTGGCAATCGTCTCCAAGCTATAAGATACACTTTTCTCCTGCAAATACTTTTCAGTAACCTCTAAATGAAGACGAAGCCAAACGATATTGAGCTTAGCTCTTCCGGACTCCTCAAGAGCATCCTTCAAGTCTAGAAGCACCATTTCAAAGATTTCTCTACGAGGAAGAGAAATCATCTCATTCACAGTTGGCAGCAACACAAACATATCTTTTTCCAGAGTATGATAGTTCTTGGGATTACCTATAAAGAAATGGCATACTTCTTCCATATTTTGGCATACAACTCAACATAGGAATAAGGGATAGTGAAACCTCCAATACACACATAGTCGAGTCGAGTTATATCAAACCTGAAGTCAAAGCTAACTCCAGTATTCGGGTACTCGAACGGAGCAGTCTCTATCACATCATCATTCTGTACAACAATACCACTCAGAGTGCTTTCTTCAACAGTCGCATTGGGAGGAACTTGTTCAGGATTCTGGGTTGGAAAAGACACAGCACAAGCTGCATAGTTCATAAGACATTATAGAGATAATAAGTTAAAATATCTCAAGCATAAGGAATTTAAATCACTAAAGTTTTTTCATAAAATCATGATTCTACATGTTTGGAGGTCTAAAAGCTATAATCATGTCATTACGGTTTTAAAACAATTGAGTAAACTTACTTAGAGCTGTGACAAACCATCGGAAGCATAAGGCATCTTATAATACGACTCGCCACAAAATTCTTCATCTTCAGCTCCAGATTCTTCAATTTCTTCAGTCTAAAACGATTCTTCAGGTCCATTGTCATCTCGGCCTTCTTCTCCAGTACTTATAACCACAACGATACTTCCAGATACCAGAGTATTTATAATTTAGTAATCTAAGACTGATGATCATTCATAAGAATCGGAATTCATTAAGTTCATCAAGACGAAAGTTTCTACAACTCAAGAATTTTTAAAGAAATTCCACTTACAGCATAAGGCGCTGAGGAGCCAATGACAGCTGGGACGCCAAACTTGAAAGGTTGAATACTCAAGTCACCTTGACGAGATACTCCCCCAAACTACGCAAAGATACTTGTCAAAAGGAGATACAAATTTATTTCATACATAAAGGAAGAGTAAGTAGAAACACAAGGCGCTTACCTTCTTCCAAGAACGATCTCCGATTCCAGGTATTACTACCCTTGGTCTTTTATCCCAAGACTGAGGAGCGATGCTCACCGCAATATTAGACGCAAAATACTTTGGGAGCTACGACTTCAAGAAACGAATCAAACATTCAATTGTTGAGTAAAGAATAATGATCAAACAGAGAATGATTTCAGATACATGTGTCAAGCTGATGATCGAGTCACGTCTCGCTCTAGGAGTAATTTTCAAGTTTGGCCGATCTTCTAATTCCTGCTCGGAAGGTTCACCGCATAGTCACTAGACATGAATTCCTTGAGAAGGGTAAGATGTGCGTTCCAGAAACTAGCATATTCATGAGTGATACATCCTTTTCTACCGGCTTGGAAGAAAGTAATGCTTTGATCAGGAATGGTTTGGGAACCCTCGGATCGTTGAAGCACGTCTATAGAAGGCGCCTCGGTACCGAAACGAGGAATAAACTGATCAAAGCCCATTTGTCGAGCCGCCTTATCAATGTTATAACTCTGCATGACATACTTATCGGAGCGAAAATTAAAATATACCCAGGACTACAACTATTTACAAAAGTAGCCTCACCAACTGTAGCAATGTTAACCTCATCACTCGGACCAGAGCGTAGGACAATACCAGAGCTCTTAGTAAAAGACTCCGGTGGAATCACGTGTGGAAGCCTCAAACCCCAAGGTCTGAAATTCACCTTTTTCTTATTATGCATTAGTCTAATAAGACTAACAGAAGAAGGTTTTTTCTTACTCCAACAAAGTATTCTAGCATATTCTATTTCTGTACTTGGGAAATATGGTTTTTTATTCGACGCATATTCAGGAAAGTGTTCCCATAGCCAGGATTGCATTTGTAAATCCTCATGTCACAAATAGAAGAATCCAAATAAGAGTATAAAGAGCCTAGAAACAAGTTACCAAGAGGAAGGGTCTTTTCACCAGCAAGCACAACAACAAGAGGAACAAGTGCAGACTTCAATTGACCTCCAGGAGAATCTCCGAACACATCCCTGGAAAGCTAAAGTATAAGGAACGCAGGAATGCATAAAGGATTGTCAACAACAAGGCTGTAAACACTTGTACTTCCATTCCACCAGTAGTCAATCCAAGCCGAATAATTCTTGTTACTGCAATGATCAGACTTCTGTAGAGTTCCTATTTTCTGAATAAGGATGGCACCATGTTTCTTATCCTCTTTAGACCATTCAAGTGGAATACTACCAACAACAGGCAGTTGCATTAAGACCGCCATATCCTCCAAAGTGATGGTCAACTCACCCTAAATGCAGACTGCTTAATGGGCTGGGCTGCACCAACGAGAGGAAAATACAAGCAGACCCTTCGGGTCCTTATTAAGTCTCAAAGTCTCAGACACTCGCACAACATGGAGTATCTTAGCATTGTCCAACATAACTCAAGTTCATCCTGTCCATTCAGGCAAAGGGATCTGGAATGTCTTAAAGTCAAAAAATGAGGGCCTGTGTTCTCTTCTCTGCAAACAACATCTGACAATATCTCGTGAATAAATACTTTAAACCTGAGGACGACTATTAATGTTCGGAAGAAAATTACCAACATAACCCGGGCCAACAACCTCTTCAACAACACCATCAAAGAACTCATCTTAAATACAGGGCACATCGTCTAGAAAAATCACATCATAATTTTCGCTTCCACCATGACTAGAAGCAGTGGTAGCATTAACTTCATGATCCTTAGACATCTATAATGGGTTCGAATAATATTCATGTCAACAACTGGGCAATCATATGCAAGGTTTGGTTCTATTATATATATATATATATATATATATATATATATATATATATAGAATTGGTATGCAAATACATGCTTTTATATATACATATATATAAATTAAAATCGATATCAAGGAAAATTGATACAAACTCTAGCATACTTGGTTAAAGCTCAACAAAGCTGCAGTGAAGCCAATGAAGAATTATCATAATCAGAGATAACAATTTTGGAATCAGAGCTCAGCTGCAAAAGGAGATCATTACCAAGTCAATAGCATGCTTATACAATCAAGAAAGCAAAGGCAACTGAGTTAGTGAGTTAGTACTCACGTTAAAAAAATATGTGAGTATTTACTCACGAAAAAGAGCAAAAAAAAAAAAAACTCACGTGACTCATTCACATAAAAAAAAGATGAGAAAACCTTACCTGGTCGGCGCCGGAAACTGGCTGGAAAATTGGTCGGCGCTGATCAGCTGGAGATATCGTCGGCAGGAGAAGCTGTTGCTGCTGGCGGGAGGAGAGAGATGGTAATGGTGGTGAAAGAGAGAAAATAAAAAGAATAATAAGGTTTACTCCCTTTTATAGTAATTGGTTTCCAAATCTAGGTCAAACAAGGATTTCCTTTTGGAGCCATGGAGCCATGGCCCCGTGCCGTACATGGGTCAATTTTAGTCTCTCCATCATGAAAATCAGTCATGCCTTACTAATTTATGCTCTCCAGACGATGCCCTCTCATTTTACAAGTGCTATTACGCCAACTACTACTTCTTTAACAACTATTCAATATCGTTGAGCGTCATCGAATCTGAATATCTGGTAATATCTGACAACTAAGACTTGTTGACTTATTTCGCTACGAACAGTAAAATAAAAAAATCACCATCTTGTAATATTACTTTTCGCGTTGCAAAAGCACAAGATAAATATGCATAACTTCCTGGCATAATATCAGAATTATGAATATTACCATTATCCTACTGTTTTGGGGTAAAAACAAATGTACTTCCAAGTAGGTTCGAGAGATCAAGCTCGAACAGGACGAGCCTAAACCAAGAAATGGTCGTTCACGTCCTGCTTCGATTACAAAGATGGAAAGGATTTAGGTAGGCCTTAGGGGAGGAAAACAAAGAAGGTTGAGAAATATCAGTAGTGTGTGAAGAAGAATGGATTCTCCTGAGAGGAATCACTAATTCTGTAAGTTTTTTTTGTTTCTTCAGACTGATTGTGCTATTGTCTTGTTCTGTCTTTGAATAAATGAGAATCATCTATTTATAGTTCAAAGGAGACACATTTATTTCTCGTAAGTCGTGGAAGTTAGGGAGAGATAACGAAGTGATGATTATGGAGATTGTAGTGGGATGGTGCCCGAAAAGTAGGGAAGACCCTGTCTGACCACTACTCCTCATCCTCTAAACTACTCTATAACCGCCCACTTCTTGTTCATGGGGGTTGTGTCACCACCCACGATGCCGTAGACCGCCATACCAACACCCCAATGATAATCCCCCCATGTTGTATTTGATATCTCGTGGAAATAGTGGAGTTATAAACCACCAGGGTTTTGGTTAAGTCAAGTTAGGTCAAATAACTTGCTAAGTCAGTGAGGTAAGTTGTGCGACTAACTTGATTGATAGCCAGACTGATTAGTGTCGAGTCTGGGAATATTTAATGGCTAAGTGTTAGATTAGAAACGACCTATCATAAGTCTGAGAGGCCTTTGGGACCAAATTTTGTAGAGGTATCCTCGAGCAAGGAGACCTGCTGGAATTCATATAAGACTCAATGTATGATTTATATTGAGAAGAATGGCGTTTTTCCGAGGAAAGTAACTTTCAAAACTAACACTAACTACTTGGCGCAAATAATAATATGCTAATTCTTTTAGTACAAAGGGCTAATGTGATAACGTTTCAAGAATAAGACCAACATGCATAACCTCTAGTAAATATCAATTTTACTAGGGCTAGAAAGCTATTACCAAGAAGGTTTGGAGTTAGCACTTCAATTGCATAGTTAGCACTGAGATTTTTAGCACTAATGTACTTTTGGTTAAGTCGATAAATAAGAATGCGTTAGGCCAAGAGGCGTACTAGCCATGGATTTTATCCACAGACATGCTTGGCATGGCTAGATGCGCATAAGATCCAAGGGTTTTGGAGTTGTTAGTGATGCATAAGAGCTAGGTTAAGGCGCCAAAAAGCTAGCTAGGAATAAAATGGCTTTGGAGGCACATCGGCCTTGACGCTGAGAATGCAAGGGATGCGTAGAAGCTAGGGCATGGGCGTCACGGCTAAGCAAGGGGGTCACGGAGTCACGACCAAGCAAGGGAGTCACGAAGTCATGACCAAGCAAGGCCGTCACGAGCTAGGAAAGGGCCTCACGGACAAGCAAGGGCGTCACAGAGCCAAGGGTTTACGCTTTTGTTGCTAAAATTAGGGTTAGCACTTTGGTGCTAGGGTTTAGGTGCCAAGGTGGTAATACGTTGGTTAAGGCCTTATTAGGCTAAAATGTGCTAGCTAAGACTGTTTTTGGTTAGTCAGCACTTCTCAGGCGCTAGAGTTTATGTGACGTCTCAAACCTTTTTTCAGGTTTAACTAAACCCAATATGCGAACCAAATAGGTTATCCCTTAGTGATATTAGTACGCATAACCAGTAGATGTGTTAGAAACAAATTTAAGCATGTCCAACATATGGATAAACAAAAATAATCAGGGATACTTCTGTCATTTCTATACCAGAGTGATAAAAACAAAGAAAACCACCGTATGTTCTCGCTTTTCATCTCGCTAGGAAATAGAGAGAAACATAGAGAGCAGATAATGGATTTTAGAGAGGGGTTTAGTGTTGCTTATGGCGGAGGTTATGTTGATAAGATGGATATGGAATACTTGAGAGAAGAGGGTAATGGATTCTTACAGGAAGTGATCAGAAATAAACGAGAGGAAACAACTTGTTATTTGGGGAGGATTCTTCCAGTTCTCTTCTTTTTGTTCCAACATCAAAAACAATAACAAAAATCAGTGACTGAACTTAGCAATCAAAGTGTTTTGCGTGTCTTGTGCTCAAGCATTGTTTAAAGCAAGAACAGATAAACCTAAAAAGAATTAATGAGACTGAAAGCTTGGTTGAGATGGCTAGAGCTTAGAGGTAGGGAAATTTCTCTTCATGAGTTTGTTTCCTTGAAAATAATTCTTTTTGTACATTATAATGAAAGTATATATGATTGATCTATTAGAGTAAGACAAATGAAGAAGAAAAGATTATTTCATTGATTGTACTATCCTGTACATTACACACTTTATATACATATCATGATCTTCTAACACGTGAAGACCATGTGAAGACCATGTGAAGACAGGTTGGTTGTAGAGTTGGAATGATGAGTCAGCACGTCTAGTCAGCATCCTCTATATGTTGGCTATTATCCCCCCTCAAGCACAAGGGGTTGGAAACCATCTTGAGCTTGCTCCGAAGCATATTGAATCTTGGGCTTGGAAGACTCTTTGTGAAGATATCCGCTAGTTGTGTCGTTGTGTGAACATAAAAAACATCTAAGTTTCATGCTTGCACCATTTCTCGTACAAAGTGGTAGTCAAGTTGTACGTGTTTCATTCTTGAGTGCTGAACCGGGTTTGATGCCAAACTTACTGAACTAATGTTGTCACAACCGATTCTTGGTATACCTATTGTCTTGAAATGTAAGTCATTCAAGAGATAACATACCATACCATTTACGCCGCCGTGTGGGCTAGCGTTCGATATTCCTCCTCCATGCTTGAACGTGCCACCGTGGTTTGTTTCTTAGATGACCATGACACCAAGTTAGACCCCAAGAAGATACCATATCCTCCGGTTGAGCGTCGGTCATCTACACATCCAGCCCAATCAGCATCCAAAAAACCCACTAAAGATGGTGTTCCCTTTGTGAACTATAGCCCAATGGAAAGTGTGCCTTTTACATATCTTAGTATCCGTTTGGCAGACTCTAGATGGGATGTTCTTGGCTCATGCATATATTGACACACAAGGTTTACTGCAAATGAAATATCCGGTCGTGTCCACGTTAAATATTGTAATGCTCCGACTAGTGACCGATACTCCATTGGGTTACCTAAAATCTCACCTGATGTCTTGCTAAAAAGAATTCAATTCTTCTTTAGCGTTTTCGCAAGAAAATGCTCTGATACCATATTAGAGTAAGACAAATGAAGAAGAAAAGAATATTTCATTGATTGTATTATCCTGTACATTACACACTTATATACATATCATGATCTTCTAACACGTGAATACCATGTGAAGACAGGTTGGTTGTACAGGTGGAATGATAAGTCAGCACGTCTAGTCAGCATCCTCTATATGTTGGCTATTATGATCATTGTTCTTGCTTTTAAATTGATTTGTCTATATGGTAACATGGTGAATGATGGTTTGTGTCATGAGCTTGATTTCCTGGAATTTTGAATGAGAGTTAATCATTGAAATTTTGGGTTTTCAATTGAGTTCTTTTATAGCGCATAACCTATTTGTGAAAAAGTTTGAATGAATGGATGATTGTTTGATTGAATTTGATGCATAAGGATTTTGAATTCTTTCAAATCAAGAAATGGGTATTCAGTAAATATCTTGATTTCATGATTCATCATCTTCAATAGAGAAAATTCAAAAAATTTCTATGACGTTGAATTGGATTTGTAAATTTCTCGTTTTCTGAAAACTGCACAGACAACCATTTTGGGGCCTTTTTATGTGTGTAATAGTGATGTTTTAAACCATGATTTTCTTCACGGGAATTGTTCATCTAAGTGTCCTATATGATGTATTAAAAGGGGATGGGAATTAGACTTGTAGTTTGAGAATTATGGCTTTGCAAATACTAGCAGTCAACACTAAAATTTCTGAAACGGGTGCTTCTGTCCTAGTTTCGTAGGACATTTTGAACCAGCTATTGTCTTATTTATTTTGCCTAATATTTTTCTATGATAGAGGGACTCATCCGCAGGTCCGGCTTGAAGTCCAGGTATAAGCTGCATGTAGTTTCCAATGAGATATTATTTGCTGATTTCCGTTATGTAACGAAGTCTCTATGAATTTTACAATATGGATACTCAAAACTGGAGAACTGAAAAACTTGAGAACTTGGTTGTCTGTCAGACCTGTTTGGCAGCAATTTTAACCCTACTAGAAATATAACTATCTTAAGGTCTCTTCTGATCTGATTAAGATCTCTGAACGGCGATTCCAAGCTGATATTAAGTATTCCATTCCGATAGATAGATTGTTATTTACACCTGTTTTAAGAAGTGTTGTCATGCATGGTATTCATCCCTTTGTCAGTAGATTCACCTTCTTTACATTTTGATTTAGATATAGATTGGTTTTTATAACTTGTAGAGATGTTTACAGTAACTCGGATCAGTGATTGGACTAACTTAATGTTACTCATGAACTTGCTTAAAAAATGAATAATGGTTGTGCTGACGGTTTCATATATGTTTAGAATTTTTGTTGACAGTATGGGGTTTTTGTAAAATTACTAATACGGTGCTACGGTATCTCATCCGTATGGAATGTGAGTTCACGAGAATCTCATTTTGATCTTTTCTCATATTTTTGTGTGTAAATGAGCATTTCATTCTGTGGTGTCCAGTATTTAGAAAATGGGTGGATTTTCTTTGGCTTTGTCAGAGTTAAGACAAATAAATTCATCTTATTTCTATCCTTGCTGTTGGCAGTAATTATAACCGGTGGGAAGTTTTGTTTTCATTTATGGGTTTTGTTTGGCACAATGCGCTAAATGGTTTCTTTCCAATTTCAAGGAATGTTTCGAGACTTAATTCTTAAAAATAATACGTAATTGATAGTATGAAGTGTAGTGTTAAATAAATGAGGTCAAGTACAGAAACTAGCTGGGTAGTCCCGGTGCATACTTTTGTGTTTGTTTTTATCGTATTAGATCGGCAAGTGGGACTTCCTTATTTCCATTTTCAAAAATGGGCCTGCCTACAATCAGCCATGCGAAACTAGTCTAGATACGATGAGTATATATGCGAAGGTTATTTATCATTTCGCATCTGTCCATTTTATAAACATAATATGGACTAACCCTTTTGAATACTACTGTAACTAAATATTGTTAAAATTAAAAATGGATTCTTATTTAAAATGATTTTTGTTACTTAATATATCTTAATGGAATCAAGGGTCACTAGTCCAAACTTGGGGTAGAAAAATAGAGCCATCCATTTTTACTTCTTAGTGAATGAGAAACCTTTGGTTTGTCCCATATTGGGCAAACCAAAGAGGAAGTTTATCCACTTTACCACAAACGTTCTATATAAGGAAAAAGAACTAGTGGATTGGATATGGACTTAGGAAATGGACTAGTGGGCAAATTCACACATGTGCGGTGCGAAGCACCGCGGACCACGGGCTTGCGGAGCTTGCTTGTGCTTTTGCGTGGTGTGACCCTTGAATTTATAAATTTAAATCAGGTTTAAATAACAAAATCTTTTAATTAAATATCTCGAATTAAATATGTTTAATTAATTGATTTTTTACCGTTTGATAATCAACAGTCTTCTTCTTATTTAAAAGAAAAACAAAAGTCAGATTTTTTCTTACCCCAGTCGCAGCCACTGACCTGACGACTTTTCCCCTCTTCTTGCTTTGATTTGCGCTCTAGTTTACTTCTTAATTTTTCTTCTACTGTTAAGTTCACAACGGGCCAACGAGTCTTGCTAACTGGGTTGGTATCAGGTGGTTTTATCCTGGACTCAAATTTGTCATCTCTAAAGGTATAGCAACATCTTTCTAAAGGTGTACCTGACAAATATTGAGTTAAGGGCAGTCTGTTGAACAGGCGACTCCATCTCTCTGTGCTTGTGTGGTTGTCTGAACTGTGCTGTTTTGTTCTAACGATTAATCTCTTTCAAGTTTCTGTTTGGTTTGCTTACTGTTACAGGAATATTCTCCAACATTCTTAACTCAATACTTGTATTATTTGAAAAAATTTCTTCTGTAACAATGGTGAAGACTGATGTTGACAGACCTCAGAAATTTTCTGGAAAGGACTTCAAGAGATGGCAGTCTAAAATGTTATTTTTCCTGAGTTTCCACATGCTAGATGAGATGGTTCTGAAGCCTTTTGATGAGTCTCTGAATGAACCTGAAAAATTACAGGACTTAGAAAGTTGGAAGAGAAGTAATTATATGGCCAAAAATCATATCTTAAACTGCCTAGAAGATGCTCTATATGATTTTTACAATGCTAAGGATAATTTCAATGCTTATAACCTATGGACTGCACTACAAGATAAATATGAAGCAGAAACAGCAGGAAGTAAAAAATTCCTGGTTGCACGTTTTCTGGAATATAAAATGATGAATGATAAATCAGTGGTTGATCAGTTTCTGAGTTGCAAAAAATTATTAATGAAATAATTGCTGAAGGAATGGTTATTGATGAAACATTTCAAGTTTCTGCTGTCATTGAAAAATTGCCAAATTCCTGGGCTGAATACAAGAGAAGACTAAGGCATGAAACTGGTGAAATTTCCATGATAGAATTGGGCAAGAAAATCCAAGTTGAAGAATTGATGTGTTCAAAGGACAAGAATGTTTCTTCTGCAAGAGACATGTCAAACAAAGCTCACCTCATCGAACACAAATATGCTAATCTAAGTCTGGAACCACAACAAGCGCAAGCCTGGCCCGCAAAGAAAAGGTACATTTCAAAAACAAAAATCTGCTATTGGTAAAATTAAGGGAGCATGTTATGTTTGTGGTGTGTCTGGCCATATGGCAATTCATTGTAGAAAACGCAAAGATGCAAATTTTAAGAAATCAAATGTAAACTTAGTTGAAAGTAGTAAAAATGAGTTTTCTGGCACAGTGTCTGAGGTTAACTTAGTTACCAATGATGAAGACTGGTGGGTAGACTCTGGAGCTACCAAACATGTCTGCGGAAGTAAAGACATGTTCACCTCCTATTAGACGGTAGGAGAAGGAGAAAAACTCTATATGGGTAATTCATCTGCAGCACAGGTTGCAGGAAAAGGAAAAGTTTCGCTGAAGCTCTCTTCCGGGAAAATCCTCACATTGAATGAAGTTTTACATGTACCAGACATCTGCAAGAGTCTCGTTTCAAGTGGTGTGCTAGATGATAAGGGCTTTAAGATTGTATTTGAGTCTGGAAAGTGATTATCACTAAGGGAAATGATTTTGTGGGAAAGGGCTATAAGGCTGAAGGCCTATACAAATTATCTGTAACCTCTGTTGAAGTTAATAAAATTGATTCTTCTTATGTTGTTGTCTCATTGAATATCTGGCATGGTAGACTTGGTCATGTAAATTATAAATCAATGAAAAAATTGGCAAACTCTGGCTGCATTCCAAAATTAAATTTGGAATATGAACATAAATGTGAAGTTTGTGTAGAATCAAAATATGCAAAGAAGCTCTTTAAGAAAAATGTCACAGAAATTCTAATCCCTTATAGTTAATTCACTCAGACTTAGTTGATATGAAATCAATCCAAACTAGAGGTGGTAAAAAATGGTTTGTCACTTTCATAGATGACTGTACTAGATACTGTCATATTTACTTGCTTAAAGGGAAAGATGATGCTTTAGAAGCATTTAAATTATATAAATTAGAAGTAGAAAACCAATTGAACACCACAATTAAAACCATTAGATCTGACAGTGGGGGTGAATATGTAATCCCTATAGGAGACTTTTGTGCACAACATGGCATTATTCATGAGGTAACTCCTCCCTATTCACCACAATAAATGGAGTGGCTGAACGGAAAAACCGAACCCTTAAGGAGATGATGAATGCCATGTTAATCAGTTCAGGACTACCGGCGAACTTGTTGGGGGAGGCCGTCCTCTCAGCTTGCTATATCCTGAACAGAGTGCCCCTTAAAGGATCAGTCAAATCACCGTATGAATTATGGAAAGGCAAACAACCCTCTTATGGATACCTCAAAGTGTGGGGGTGTTTAGCCAAGGTCTCTATTCCTCCACCTAAGAGGACTAAAATAGGACCTAAAACGGTTGATTGTGTCTTCATAGGATATCCCAAACACACCGCTGCTTATAGGTTTATGGTTGTGAGTTCTGAAAACTCAGAAATTGGTGTGAACACCATTATGGAATCTAGGGATGCTACATTTTTTGAAAATGTGTTTCCGTTGAAATCTGAATCTCGCATGATATGTGATGATCCCCTAGATGTCCCTTCTTCTAGCCATATTTTACCGATAGAAGAAGATGAATCTGTTTATGAACCTAGAAGAGGCAAAAGACTTAGAATAGAAAAATCTTTTGGGCCAGACTTCATAACCTGTTTAGTTGAAACTGATCCACAAACCTATAAAGAGGCCATGACTTCTTCTGAAGCTCCATGGTGGAAATAATCCACTATTAGTGAAATGGATTCTATTATTCAGAATGAAACCTGGGAGATAGTAGATTTACCTCCAGGGTGCAAACCCATAGGCTGTAAATGGATCTTCAAGAGAAAACGTAAGGTAGATGGAACTGTGGAAAAGTATAAAGCTAGACTAGTAGCTAAGGGATATAAACAAATAAAATGTGTAGATTTCTTTGACACTTATTCACCTGTCACTAGAATTACTTCCATTAGGATGCTAATTGCAATCGCTGCAATTCATAACCTAGAAATACATCAAATGGATGTAAAAACTGCGTTCCTAAATGGTGAATTAGATGAAGAAATTTATATGGACCAACCCGAAGGCTTTGTAGTGAAGGGTTATGAAAACAAAGTGTGCAGACTTAAAAAATATTTATATGGCTTGAAACAAGCACCGAAACAATGGCATGAAAAATTTGATCATGTAATATTCTCTAGTGGATTTAAAATAAATGAAGCTGACAAATGTGTGTACAATAAATCTATAAATGATGCCTGTGTGATTGTATGATTGTATGTTGATGATATGCTTATAATAGGCACAACCTTAGAAATCATTAATTCCACTAAGAACATGTTGAGTGAGAACTTTGACATGAAAGACTTAGGTCCTGCTGATGTAATCCTAGAGATGAAAATTAGAAAGGAGTCTAATGGATTCAGTCTTAGTCAATATCATTATGTTGAATCAGTTCTTAAGAAATTTAACCAGTTTGATAGTAAACCTGCAAGTACTCCATTTGACCCTTCTTGCAAACTCAAGAAAAACAAAGGCAATGGAGTCTCGCAACTTGAATATTCACGAGTCATAGGAAGTCTGATGTATTTAATGAACTGCACCATACCAGACATTGCCTATGCTGTGAGTAGACTTAGTAGGTATACCTGTAATCCAGGAAATGAACATTGGGATGCACTTTTCAGAGTGTTGAGGTATCTTAAATACACTTTAAACTACCATTTAAGTTATGAAAGACATCCTGCTGTTCTTGAAGGATACTGTGATGCAAACTGGATAGCAGACTCAGAGGAGTCTAAGTCTACGAGTGGATACATATTCACTCTAGGCTGTGGATCAGTGTCTTGGAAGAGTTCCAAACAGACCTGTATCGCTCGATCCACTATGGAATCCGAGTTTATTGCGTTAGATAAAGCAGGAGAGGAAGCCGCTTGGCTAAGATGTTTTTTAGAAGACATTCTTCTCTGGCATAGGCCTGTGCCAGCTATATCTATATATTGTGATAGTCAAGCTGCAATAGATAATGCTAAAAACAGCAACTATAATGGAAAATCTATTCATATCAGGAGAAGAAATAATTCTCTAAAACAACTAATCTCAACTGGCGTTATTTCTGTTGACTTTGTGAGGTCTAAGGAGAATATCGCGGATCCTTTGACGAAAGGCTTGTCCAAGGAGATTGTTAGTAATGCATCGAGGGGGATGGGGATTAAGCTCATAAATTAAAACTTTTCATGAAGGATACTCAACCTTGCTGACTAGAGATCCCAAGATCAAGGTTTTGAATGAGACAACTAATTTGTGGCGGGTAAAAATTAAACACTATCAGGGAATTAATTTCTCTGTCCTTTCCCTATGGTGTAGACGTGATAGTGTGACTGCATGTGAGGATGATTTATAAAGTCTTAATGAGTTCTATAGTTTCAATTTAAGATTGAAATGGGGTGTAGCAGTTAACACTCTTGATTGAACTCACCTATCTGAATGAGGAAGTGGGTCGCTTCCTATGAGAATTGAGCTGATTCTCTAGAGCATTCTGAGAAACGAGATATGTCCAGGGCCAAAACGGACACAACGACGTGAACTTAACATCACTCTTGAGAGATATCTCACGTAAGGAGCTATTGATGAATTACACCAAACCATGGCAGTTCAAGACATCGCGTTCACTAACCATCAAGTAGTTCCGGTACTTCTCACTAAGCAGAGGTTCAATTCCTTATGGACACCTATTGCTTAAGAGGTATTTCTCGTTTTCCGGTTTTCTGATTTATCGCTTTCTTCATTCATGTGGGGGATTGTTAGAATTAAAAATGGATTCTTACTTAAAATGATTTTTGTTACTTAATATATCTTAGTGGGATCAAGGGTCACTAGTCCAAACTTGGGGTGGAAAAATAGAGCCATCCATTTTCACTTCTTAGTGAATGAGAAACCTTTGGTTTGTCCCATATTGGGCAAACCAAGGAGGAAGTTTATCCTCTTTACCACAAACGTTCTATATAAGGAAAAAGAACTATTGGATTGGATATGGACTTAGGAAATGGACTAGTGGGCAAATGCACACATGTGCGGTGCTTTGCACCGAAGCACCGCGGACCGCGGGCTTGCGGAGCTTGCGTGTGCTTTTACGTGAGCCTTGGTGTGAGCCTTGGTGCGAGCCTTGGTGTGACCATTGGTGTGACCATTGGTGCGAGCCTTGGTGCGACCATTGGTGCGACCATTGGTGCGAGCCTTGGTGTGACCATTGGTGTGACCATTGGCGTGACCATTGGCGTGAGCCTTGGCGTGTGCTTTGCGTGTGCCTTGCGTGTGCCTGCGAGTGCCTACGTGTGCCCATCTGAGATCCAACGGTTTTATATTTTAATTTTGTACATTAAGTATTTTACCGTTTTGAATTTATAAATTTAAATCAGGTTTAAATAACAAAATCTTTTAATTAAATATCTCGAATTAAATATGTTTAATTAATTGATTTTTTACCGTTTGATAATCAACAGTCTTCTTCTTCTTTAAAAGAAAAACAAAAGTCAGATTTTTTCTTACCCCAGTCGCAGCCACTGACCTGACGACTTTTCTCATCTTCTTGCTTTGATTTGCGCACTAGTTTACTTCTTTCTTCTACTGTTAAGTTCACAACGGGCCAACGAGTCTTGCTAACTGGGTTGGTATCAGGTGGTTTTATCCTGGATTCAAATTTGTCATCTCTAAAGGTATAACAACATCTTTCTAAAGGTGTACCTGACAAATATTGAGTTGAGGGCAGTCTATTGAACAGGCGACTCCATCTCTCTGTGCTTGTGTGGTTGTCTGAACTGTGCTGTTTTTTTCTAACGATTAATCTCTTTCAAGTTTCTGTTTGGTTTGCTTACTGTTACAGGAATATTCTCCAACAAATATTTGACTCACTTGCTTAATCCACATACATTTATTCATGCTATCACTCGTGTGTTGTTTTTGATGACGGAGTACATTCTGGACTAGTCCGACATTATATGATAGCATATTTATTGTTAACCAAACTAAATGTTTGATTATCTTTGCTTCCATATGTAATAAGAACACTAAGTCATAGTTAATCTTTTGCTATGTTCTGTATGCTAAAGTTATTAATGAATTATGAATATAGGTTTAGATTGATTAGACATGTTTGTATTAATATGCATCCTTAAGTGTGGGATAAATTCTGGATCGATTATGTGTATTACATGTTACTAAATTACTAACAGATTCGATAAATTTGTCTTGTACAACTAAGTTTGGTGTATGGAAGGGTATACACTCTTCCCGTAGTTTACGTTAAACTAGCTGTTGTATTTATTTTGTATTGCCTACTTATTATAGGGCGTGTGGATTGTGAATTTGGTTTGAGTCTTAATTATAGTTTTAATTAATTAAATTTTTGTTAACTGATATATTGATATCAATTTGGTGCATTGTCTGTTGATAAGAATATTATATTTTTAGGGAATTTATATTATTATGAAATTGTTATTTTAGATATTTGTTATTCATGTATCCGAAAAAGATATATACAACTTTAGATTGTCTGAAGTGCAACTCTGGTTGAGGATGTGGTAGATGTTGGACCTAAATGTAGAAATGGTTGTTGCTATGATAGGAAGACCATATTAGCTGTCAAAAGAGATGATTGCTATCTAAATGAGATAGTTCATATCATCTGATTAGAGATAGTTGCTACATATCACTGTAGGTAATTCATACTATCTAAATAAAATAAAAAGGGTAGATGAACTACGGTCGTCCCTTCGATCTACATAGGAGGGTACGTAGGCAGCTGTTCTGCGGTTCAGTACAAGGTTGTTCATATCGTCAGGAAAGAGTTGGTTACTGCCAAGCAATTCATATCATCTATTCGGAGATGATTGCAACCTTCACAATATATATATATATCGTTGGTAAGAGGTAGTTGTAGTACTGGATGTTCATACTACCTCGAGAGTTGATTGCAACCTCTTCAAGGTTGTTCATATCATCTAATGATAAATGAAGAAGAGAATTCATACTGCTAGTGAGACTTAGAGATGATTGTTTCCTTTTAAGGAAACTCATACTATCTGAGAAGGATGGTTGCTGCCGATGGTGGCAGTTCATATCATCGATCTAGAGATGATTACTAACCCTATAGAGCAGTTCATATCATCTAAGAAAGGCAGCTTATTGGATTGGACCGAATGTGAATTGCTAGGCCATAATTGGCACCCCCACCATGGGTGGATGAACCGTCTGGGACGACGAGATTGTCAGGCCTTAACTCTTTTTCTAGCACTTCTTCCTTCTAATGATCGACATATTTATTATTCTTTTCTCCCATATGAAGCAGCAAGCATCGTTCCATAGAACCTATAAAAAAAAAGATGGTTATGGCGCGAGCACGAGCACTGGTGATGTCTCCGGCATATATGCAAAGAGGATGTATAGCTAATATAGGATCTTCAACCCACCACACCGGTGGTTACCCGGAAGACCATTTTGGAAACAATGGCATGACACTGGGACTGATCATACCTCACCCGTTTAAAACGGTGTGCGTTGTCAGGCCTGCTAGCATCCCACCACCTCAGTGGCTACCCGGAAGACTGTTTTGGAAACAATGATCGGTATTCGACTACCCTGACAATGAGATGACCCTTAAAATAAGGTTTTTGTTCAGCAGAACCCCAATATCAGAACTCAGTGTTCCCTTGGAGATGATTGTCACATGCACAAGGTGATTCATATCATTTGGTTGGTTATATAAATATAAACAATGATATCTAAAACTGTGACACTGTTTGACAGATTCGATGGTCCTTGGAATAAATATTGTTGTTGCCTGTGTATGAAGCATTTGAATTTTTTGATCAATAAACATTTGCTTGGTAAAAATCGAGTTGGTCTCAACAATATGATAGGCTGGTTCTTCGAGTGGCGTATCAGGAAGTTGGAGCTTGTCAAGCGGATCGAAACCTGACCTGTTCGAAGTGAAAACTTTCCGGTCCGTCACAGTTGGTATGAGAGCAGTTCCGGTTCAAACGGGACTGTGTGTTTGGAACTCATCCGTGTTTTTCTCGTGCGGTGACTAGAGGTAACCCTTTTTACTTCTGATTTTATTTTGAACTTCGAGACAAAGTTCTTTTAAAGGGGTTAATAATAAAACCCCTCAAACCTTTTTTTGGGTTTAAATAAACCCGGTGTCTTAACCAAATAGGTTATCCCTTAGTGATATTAATCTGCATAACTAGTAGATATGTTAGAAATAAATTTAAGCATGTCTAACACATGGCTAGACAAGAACAACCAAAGACACTCCTGTCATTTCTATACCAGAGTGATAAAAACAAAGAAAACCACCGTCTCTTTTCACTTTTCATCTCGCTAGGAAGTAGAGAGAAACATAGAGAGAAGAGAATGGATTTTAGAGAGGGGTTTTAGTGTTGTTGCTGGCGGAGGTTATGATGATAAGATGAGGATGAAATACTTTAAAGAAGAGGGTAATGGATTCTTACAGGAAGTGATCGACAGTAAACGAAAGAAAACAACTTGTTATTTGGGAAGGATTCTTCTATTTCTCTTCTTTTTGTTCCAACATAAAAAACAAATATTAAAACTCAGTGCTTGAACTTTGAAAATCAAAGTGTTTTGCGTGTCTTGTGATCAAACATTATTTAAAGCAAGAACATATGAACCTAAAAAGAACTAATAAGACTGAAAGCTTGGATGTTTACATGACGATGATATTGGTTGAGATGTCTAGAGCTTATAGGTAGGGAAATTTTTTCCTATGAGTTTGTTTCCTTGAAAATAATTCTCTTTTTACATTGTAATGAAAGAATATATGATTGATCATTGTTCTTGCTTTTAAATTGATTTGTCTATATGGGTAACATCGTGAATGATGGTTTATGTCATGAATTTGATTTCCTGGATTTTTAAATGAGAGTTAATAATTGAAATTTTGGGTTTTCAATTGAGTTTTTTTATAACGCATAACCTGTTTGTGAAAAAGTTTGAATGAATGGATAATTGTTTGATTGAACTTGATGCATAAGGATTTTGAATTCTTTCAAACCAAGAAATGGGTATTCAGTAAATATCTTGATTTTATGATTTATATTCTTCAATAGAGAAAGTTCGAAAAGAAATTCTATGTCGTTGAATTGGATTTATAAATTTGTCATTTTCTGAAAACTGCACAGACAACCATTTTGGAGCCTTTTTATGTGAGTAATGGTAATGTTTTAAATCATGATTTTTTCACGGGAATTGTTCATCTAAGTATCCTCTATCATGTGTTAAAATGGGGTGGGAATTAGACTCGTAGTTTTAGAATTATGGCTTTGCAAATACTGGCAGTCAACTTTAAAATTTCTAAAACGGGTGCTTCTGTCCTGGTTTTATGGGACATTTTGAACCATCTATGGTCTTATATATTTTTCCTAATATTTTTCTATGATAGAGGGACTCATGTAGTTTCCAATAAGATTATTTGTTGAATTCCGTTATGTAACGAATTCTATATGAATTTTACAATATGGATACTCAAAACATTGTGCGTTGTCAGGCCGGTTAGCATCCCACCACCTAGGTGGCTTCCCGGAAGACTGTTTTGGAAACAGTGGTCAGTGTCCGACTACCCTGACAATGAGATGACCCTTAAAACGAGGTTTCTGTTCAGCAGAACCCCAATATCAGAACTTAGCCTTCTCTTGGTGATGATTGTTACTTGCACAAGGTGATTCATATCATTTGGTTGTTTATATAAATATCAACAATGATATCTAAAACATTGAATTTGTTTGAAAGATTCGATTGTCCTTGGAATGAATATTGTGTTTGTCTGCATATGAAGCAGTTGGAAAAATTTGACCAATAAATATTTGCTTGGTAAAAATCGAGTTGGTCTCAACAATTTGATAGCCTGGTTCTTCGAGTGGCGTATCGAGAAGTTGGAACTTGTGATCGAAACCCGAACCGTTCGAAGCGAAAAATTTTTCCGGTCCTTCACAGTTTAGCACTAGGAAAGTTAGCGCTTTTAGCGTTAACGTGGCCAAATGGTGCCAATGCGGTGCTAAGCCAAATAACTGGTGATATCTTGGCGCTAGTATGAGAAAAGGCTAGGGTCATCCTAGGTAAGAGGTTCAATGAATTTTTATGGCATTGCTTCTTGGTCGTGGCACATCCGAAAGGAGTAGTGCATTTATTTGTGGCTTATATTTAAGCAAAGTTCTAAAGTACATATTTGATCTCAAGAGAGTAATTAGAGAAGCATTCGTTGCGAATGAAACATTAAGATATAATGTATTTCAGGGTTCAAGCATTTATCTATTCCCAAGTTTAGTGGATATTGTTAGAACATCAATGCTCATTCGAAGCAAGTTCAAGGAATTCAGCCGTAGAATTTATGCGACTTGAGACTAGTTCGATTTGGGCATGAATATTATGAGTATTGAGGAGGCTGCAAGGCCAATTTAGAATGTTTAGAGAGAACCTGTACTCTTAATTCGCTTGGGAATATAAGTAGAGACACATCATTCTTTATTAAGCATATGCGCATAAATACACACACACACACACACACTCACATATATATATTCTTATTGCTTAGCATAGGATAATTTTACGATTCTAATCCTTGTCAAAATTCACCATCTACATTAAGTCCCCTTCTTATTGAGGAACAATAATATTGCACAGTAAGCACTAGATGGTGACACTATGCTTTCAATAATTATATATGCATAATTTGAATCTTAAGAGTAGAAGAAATTGCACTAAGCTTCTTGGACGCTTGAGTATGCACCCTTTATCAAGAAACTTGGTTTGGGATAATAGGCGCCCTTGTTCTTGTTAGAAATACCAACTTGCCGTGAATCAGGAGGAGTGCGGCAAAAATTATTTTTTGAGAAGTGGCATTATTGGTTGATTTTCCTCGCAGTTGGTCTCTGTGTATGTTGTTGACCTGAGTGATATGTATAGTTTGATCATGACTTCATTACCCAACGGAATTTAGGCGTCATAACAGTCATCTTCCGGGTCTTGTTGGTCATGCTCAGATCCTTCCCTATAGGAAGAAGTCCCGTTGAAATTTTGAATTTCGAAAATTAAGGTTTTACTTTTCCTCTATATAAGTGAATAGATTGTTAGCATCTTCTTCTTGCCAATCTCGTCATCTTTACTATTTGCAGAGTCCAGTATCCTCTCGTAACATCATGTATGACAACAACGAATCATACCAGGATCACCTTCTTGTTAAGCGCAGCTCATGGGTTCCTTGTCCGGTAAAGAGTTTTTCCTTTTCTTGTACATTCTAGTTCTTATGAGTAACCGGCTTATTTGATGAATTCTTCATATTTCTTGCAGGAACCCCAGATTAAAAAGGTTACATATATACTTAGGTCTAGAACTATCAAAAAGGGTAGTTCCTCTTCAAACATCACCAGCTCTAACAGGCCCACTAAGGTAAGTAAGTTTTTCTTCTTTTATTCTAGTCCAGGGAAGCATCCCGATACATATATGTTGATCCGTTTTCGTTGATAGAAAATGGAGATTGTGGATACCTACCGGGGAAATAGAAATTCCAGAGGGTCTCCTCCTGCCGAGGAGGATAGGGATGTTGACGCTGAGATCGAAACTCCTTCTTGTCCGCTAGTTGATCTTTCGAGTAGTGATCTTGGTATCACCATTCACGAATACCCGGCCGTAGGCCTTCCTTTTGAGATGCATATGAAGTCCCTGTCTCGTAAGCACCATATCGTGGGAGGATTCATAGTATCAAAATGTTACGCTTCTCTTTATACCAAGATTTGGAGAAGATATGGTCACATTTCTACTTCAGAGTTACTGAAAGGCTTTTCCCCCGTTCTGGTGAAAATGGTTGCTGGTCTTCTTCCCATAATTGATGATATGAGCAAGGCATCACTTTGTGAGGTTTCTAATCATGAAATACGTAAGAGGGATGAGATGATAACCAATTGTGAAGTCTTGAAATTCAATGTGAGTTGGCTCTGTCAACGTTTTGATATTGTCGAAACAGATCATGCAGCTATCATAACAAAATTTATTCATTCTTTAAAGGATATCTTGGAGGAGTACAAGGTTTTGTCAAAAGCGTTAGCTAGAATTGAGAAGTCGATTCAGGATTTGAAAGCTAGGACTGAGAGGTTTCATGAGAGGATGGCGATATTGAACAAGCAGAATTACTCGTTGCTTGAGGGTTTGTTCTAGAGATCGGGTGAGACTTGAATCGATAATAAGCTTTTGAATTGCAGTAGGATTTGAATTTTGAACCTGAACATTCAATGAAAAGAAGTGAAATTGAATAAAATAATTGACATTGAAAGAAAAAAGACTTTTTTAGGCATAATATGCTTTAAGCCATGCCATTGATTGCTGTTCCCACTGAGACTCCCTTCATGTCTACTATTTTGTATTATCCACTTGCCACCGATTTTGAAATCACGTAGGGCCCTTCCCATTTCGGGGGGGATTTTGGAGAAGACATGTCTTGCTGGATATGTTTGGCTGTCTTGAGTACCAAGTCCCCAACCTGAAACATTCGGCGCTTTACTACTTTGTTGTAAGCTTTGGAAATTCTTCGTCGATATGCTTCTGTATATATTTCTTCCTTGGACCATCTTGAATTTAGGAGGTCCAGCTTCGCGACCCGAAACCTAGGGATTTCGGTCTCATCCCAATACACTCGGATGGATGCTGCGATTCGGGCTGAAGGGATCTTGATCTCGGCAGGGAGGATAGCATCGTCCCCGTATACAAGTAAATAGGGGAAGTCCTGTGGAGCTTCTTGGCGCAACCATGTATGGCCAAAGTACCATTGGAAGTTGCTCATGCCATGATCTGGGGTCATCATATACCGTGCGACTAAGAATCCGAATCAGTGTTTTATTGGTACTTTCTGCATTTCCTTGTAGGTAGTACGGGGTAGAAAACACTTACTTGATGCCATATTTTTGAAGTAGTTCTGTCACAGTCTGGTTAGCAAAAGGAGTACCATTATCTGTGATAATGTGTTTAGGAACACCATACCCGCATATGATGTATTCCTTGATGAAAGCCGCTATGGTTGCTCCAGTCGTGCTGTTGAGAGGGATGGGCCTCAACCCATTTGGTGAAGTATTCAGTGGAGAATGTAGGGGAAGGCATGGCGTGTGAAGAGGTTCCCATTATTCAGACACTGATGGCACCTTTGAACAAATGCATCTGCACCATCTTCCATAGTCGACCAGTAATACCTTTCATGAATCTGAAGGAATAAATTCCTTTTTCCATGATGTTCTCCTTCATGAATTTCTTCCAACATTGTCAGAATTTCGGGTCCGGCCAGACATCTCAGTAGGTTTCCTCCGAAACTCTTACGGTACAAGATTCATTCATGAAGGATGAACCTCTTTGATTTTTGCTTTAGTCTGGTTGCTTCTCGTTTTTTTAGCGGAAGAGAATTATCACGTATGTATTTGATGTAAGGATCTTTCCAGTCCCCAGCATGGTGTATTGTCAAAGCTTCCAGTTGGTGTGGTTGTGCTTGGAAGTTGGGACAAGATCCTTGTAATGCCCGATATTGGGTCTCCATCGTGGGCCAATAGTATTCTAGATATTGGAGTTGGCGGTAGAGAGTCACGACCATTGTATTCCCACATACTTCGTTATGAACGCGGTTGAGTTGTAGTTGTACATCCTTATCTCCGAGACATCTCGAGAGGGACCCGTCAGGATTTCTATGATATAATTCTTCATGGAGTAAGAAGAAGTTATTCAGGTCTTTGAGGCTGACCTTCCTCTGGTGGAGTGAGATGGTGAGTTCTTTTATGATTGGAGTTCTACAATCAATGGCTTGCTCATGTTCAAATTGATTTAACCATATCAAAGGTACAATGCATCTCTACATCATTACACTCTTTTCTGCCCCATCAAATTGGAGTTTGGAGGCTAACGTGAAGAGATAGTCGGCGTGTCTGTTATTACTTCGGCCAACGTGAACTACTACGACTTCATCAAAATGAGTTAGCAACTTCTGAGCTTTTGTTCTATGGGGAGCTAGCGTTACCTCTTTAAGCGAGTAAATCCCATTTATCTGATTGACTAGTAGCTTTGAGTCGCCTCTTATTTCCAGATGCGTCGCGCCTGCTTTCTTTGCTAATGAAAGGCCTAGTAGGAAGGATTCATATTCTGCAGAGTTGTTGGTACACTTGAAGTCGAGCTTGAATGAATGTGAGAAGACTTCCCCATTTGGAGAGACCAGCACCACGCTCTCTCCTCCTATATCATTACTTGGGGTAGATGAACCATCAAAGTATAGTATCCACGCTTCTTCCTTAACAATAGAGATTTTGGGGAAGTTCCCATGTATCTCTTCATGCAAGGCGGTCATATTTTCTCCTAGAAAAGCCGCTAATAGGTCTGCCACTGCTTGTCCTTTGACTGCTTTCGGGAAAACACATGCTATGCTAAATTCTGACATCTGAAGTAGCCACCTGGCAGGTCTATTAGGGCCAACTTTGAAAGTAGGAATCTAATAGGATCATCTTTGGCGACCAGCACGAACCTACTCGAAAGTAAATAATGTCGGAGCTTCTGAATAACATGCGCTAGTGACAGGCACGCCCTCTCTGCTTTAGGATACATGAGTTATGCGTCTCTTAATGACCGACTGATGTAGTAGATTGGGTACTCAACTTCGTTTTCGTCTTCATGAGCAAGGAGGGCTCCCGTGGCAACCTCACTTGCACCTGTGTATAGGTATCCTTGGACCGGGAGCCTCATGATAGATGAAGATAATAGTAACTGTCATATTTTGACGAACGCTTTTTGCTGAGCAGAGGACCAGACATAATTTTCCCCTTTCTTTAGTAGTGGCGTGAAAGAAGCAACAAACTGAGCTAGCCCCGGGATGAAACGTCTGATATAAGACACCTTCCCCATAAAACTTTTAAGTTCTATCACGGTCTTTAGCAGAGGCATGGTGGTGATAACTCGAGTCTTGAAGGGATCTACCTATGACGTCACTTGTAAACCAAGGAATTTACCAGAGGAGACTCCGAAGGTGCACTTCAGAGGGTTCATCTTCAATTTGTATTCACGACATCTTTCAAAGACTTTTCGCAGAACCTCCAGTTGAGATGCTTGGGTTTTGGATTTGACGACCACGTCATTAACATAATCTTCCACTTACTTGTGCATCATGTCGTGAAAGATCGTTGTCATGGCTCGCTGGTAAGTAGCCCCAACATTCTTTAATCCGAAAGGCATCACAGTGTAATAAAATTTTCCAATAGGAGTTTGAAATGCAGTTTTGCTGGCGTCATGCTCGTACAGTTTTATTAGATTGTAACCGCTATATCCATCTTTAAATGAGAACATATCATGTTCACTAGTCGCATCGACAAGCATGTCTATGTTGGGGAGAGGGAAGTCATCTTTAGGACAACATTTATTTAGGTTCCTGTAGTCGACACAACATATGATTTGACCATCTTTTTTTTTTACAGGTACCACGTTGGTCATCCAAGTGGGGTGTTGGATGGGTTTGATGAAGCCTGCCGTGAGTAGTTTCTGTATTTCGACCTTGATCTGTTCTTCAACTTCATGCCTGAATTGTCTCAGTTGTTGCTTGACAGGTTTGGAACCAGGTATGATATGTAAATGGTGGGTGACTAGCTTGTCATTAAGACCTGGCATCTCTTCGTAGGTCCAGGAACACGTTTCTTGATAATCCCTGAGGAGTTGTATGAGTCCCGTCCGTTCCTCCGTTGACAAAGTGGAGCTGATGGAGATGGGTCTGGGGACTTCTTCTTTCAGATGTTGAAAGTCTCAAGGGCGTCCGTGGTGGAATCAGTACCATCTTGTAACTGTCGTGGAGCATCCGGGATTTCATCTTGGTCAGGCTCTGTACTATAGTTACATTCTGGGCGGGGAGACTCTCCACTAGTCTCCCCTGTTAATTGCTAGCAGCGGCGGCGGAGATAAACAATTCTTCCTTCGACAGCGTAACTCGTTACGAAGTTATGTTTCTCTTGCCATGACTTGTATATTGGTAATTATCTAAGAATCATGGTTAAAATCAGTAAAGAGATTCATTTCTGAAAACTTACCTCTTTCCTTAGCTATAGATAATTTCCTATCGGACTCCTCGAAGGTTGTCCAAGTGGGTAGTGGAGTTCTATGGATCTTGCCAGAGAAGTAGGGAATATTTGTCTTTGATTCGAATAATTTGGCACCACAAACAGGAGCATAGGGAGATAAAGACGCCGGAATTTGGATTATTCTCTCATTTAACATGGTCTTCAGCATGGGTGATAAGTCGAGGGGACGACCTTATTTTCATGAAGCCATGGTCTTCCCAGTATCATGTGATATTCAGATTCTTTCTCAATGACATAAAATTTCACTTTCGATTGAATAGGTCCCACCTTGAGTCCTAAAAAGACATGCCTTTAGGTACTAATGTGATTACCTTTGAATTCTGTCATCACGATGGATTACATTCTTGCTTGGTATGACCTTTGTGACCTTGAGGTCTTCAGAGTGATTATGTTGGCCGCGGCGCCTGTGTCAACAAGTGATCTTCGAAACTCAAATTCTTTGAGGTAAACGGTCACTTACAAGGCTCGGTTATGCCATTCTTCAGTCATTATATATTCCTCGGTGAATGTGACATTACTCATAGAAAGGTGTGGTGACATAGGCATTTCTGGTGCCGTTTTAGAATGCCTAATCATAGGTGCATCAGTGGCAATACGGTTCAAAGCAGCAACTACGTCTTTGCGTTGGAGTTTCGAAAAGTGTAGAAGTTCGCATAAATTTTCTACCAGGCAGTTTGCTTCTTGATTCACTGGCTTCTCACAAGTAGTGAAACTTCTGATTTGATGTGGAAATGACGCGTTTATTTTGGGAGGAGTCTTCAACCCCAGGGACGGTAAGTCTTCTCTAAAAATAGCACTGCGCCCTAATTCTTCTGTTAGTCGATAAAGGAAATCGAGAATGAAATTATGTAAGTCTTCTAGCCTCGCCAAGGTTCTTGATATAGTTTTCTGTCTCTGCTCAGGCTCAACCAGCGTGATTGGTGTTGGATCTGGAACATTTCTAATCTCCCTCACATTGTCAGAGCGAAGATTATCAGGAGTGACGTTGATTGTAGAAGGAGTACTATCAGGAAAATCAACATTGGTGCGAAGAGGGTTGGAATCGGGATCAATGATTGTAAGATCTAGTCTGAGACCGACCATCTTAAATGATTAAGAAATTGGTTTCTGTAACCGAGAGGTTGATGTCCCACCGTGATCGCCAATTGTTTTAGGGTAAAAACAAATATACTGCAAAATGGTACTTTCAAGTAGGTTTGAGAGATCAAGCTCAAACAGGACGAGCCTAAACCAAGAAATGGCCGTTCACGTCCTGCTTCGATTATAAAGATGGAAAGGATTTAGGTAGGTCTTCGGGGAGGGAAGAAAAGAAGGTTGAGAAATATCAGTAGTGTGTGAAGAAGAATGGATTCTCCTGAGAGGAATCGCTAATTTTTTAAATTTTTTGGGTTTCTTCAGACTGATTGTGTTGTTGTCTTGTTCTGTGTTTGAATAGATGAGAATCATCTATTTATAGTTCAAAGGAGACACACTGATTTTTCATAAGTCGTGGAGCTTAGGGAGAGATAGAAAAGTGATGTTTATGGAGATTGTAGTGGGGTGGTGCCCGGAAAGTAGGGAAGACCTGTCTGACCACTATTCCTCATCCTCTAAACTGCTCTGTAACCGCAAACTTCTTGTTACCTTCTTGTTCGTGGAGGTTGTGTCACCACCCATGATGTCGTAGACCGCCATGCCAATACCCCAATGAGAATCCCCCCATGTTGTATTTGATATCTCGTGGAAATAGTGGAGTTATAAACCACCATGGTTTTGATTAAGTCAAGTCAGGTCAAATGACTTGCTAAGTCAGTGAGGTAAGTTGTGCAACTCACTTGATTGATAGCCAGACTGATTAGTGTGGAGTCTGGATATTTTAGTGGTCATGTACTTGTTTGAAAGTAACATGGCATATTTAATATCTAAGTATTATCTTAGAAGCAACTTATCGTAAGTCTGAGAGGCCTTTGAGGCCAAATGTTGTAGAGGGATCCTCGAGTAAAGAGATCTGCTGGAACTCATATAAGACTCAGTGTATGATCTGAATTGAGAATAAAGGCGTATTTCTGAGGAAAGTAACTAGCAAAACTAACACTAGCTACTTAGTGCAAATAATTATATGCTAATTCTTTTAGTACAAAAGGCTAATATGATAACGTTTCAGTAATAAGACCAACATCTATAACCTCTAGTAAATATCAATTGTACAAAGGCTAGAAATCTAGTACCAAAAAGGTTTGTAGTTAACACTTCAATCGTATAATTAGCACTGAGATTTTAGCATTAATATATTTGTGGCTACGTCGCTAAGTACGAATGTGTTAGGCCAAGAGGCGTACTTGCCATGGATATTATCCAGAGACGTGCTTGGCATGGCTAGAGTCGCATAAGAGCCAAGGGTGTTGGAGTTAGTAGCGACGCGTATGAGCTAGGGATAAGGCGCCAATAAGCTAGCTAGGAATAAAATGGCCTTGGAGGAACATCGGCCTTGACGCTGAGAATGCAAGGGACGCGTAGAAGCTATGGCATGGGCGTCACGTCTAAGCAAGGGAGTCACGACCAAGCAAGGGCATCACAATCTAGGAAAGGGCGTCACTTCCAAGCAAGGGCGTCACAGCCAAGCCAAGCAAGGGCGTCTTGAGCTAGGCATGGGCTTCATGAGCCAAGGGCGTCACGGAGCCAAGGGTGAGCATTTTTTTGCAAGAATTAGGATTAGCACTTTGGTGCTAGGTGATAGACACATTTATGTGTCTAATTTGTTCCCAATTTGTTTATTGCTAAAGCTCGATTGTGTACTAATTGCGTCATTTAATGTAATTGTAGGTATTTTTAGAGAAATAAATATTTGGGAAAAATCGGCTCGGAAAATTTACTAAAGGCACCCCCTTGGATTTGATAAAGGCACCCATGTTTTACTAAAGGCACCCACCCTCTAAATTCAAATCTTGAGTTTGGCGGGAAAGTATTCATTTCATTTGCATGGATTCTGTATCGAATCTGAGAAGAGATTTTTTTGGGTTTATTCTCTTGATCCTTGACTACTACAACATATTCTTGCCTTGTACACATTTGGAAACGTTACAAAAACAAAATCACACAAATCAGATAAAATATCGAAAGAAATTCTCACGGGATTTTCTTCTCTAAGATATCTGATTCTCATTTATATTCATCATGTGAGAAGATTGGTCAAGGATACATCGTAATAATCTTGTGTACAAACAAATAAACATAATCAGAATGAAATCAGGATCGTGATCAAGAAAAAAATCAGATGAAAATATTCTTTTACTGTCAAGAATCGATTCTCATGATTGAGAAGATTTTCACGAGTTAATGAGGATTGGAGGTGGTTCTAGTATAAATAGAGAGTCAATAGAAGCATATGGGACGTTCAGATTAGAGATAAAAGCTCAAAATCCCATTCATAATTCTCTGCTGCTGCTGCTGCTGTTCATCACGTAAAAGAGAAGAAGAAGACGCAGACTACATTCAGAAAGAGTCGCAGAACCCGTGGCTAATACATTTGAAGATTACAGCGCTAAGAAAATGTCATATTTCCTGTAGCGCTTCTGCAACATTTAATTCGAATCAGAAACACTTTTTTGTAACAGTGATTGCGGTAACATTTATAATCGTTGCAGTTTTTCTGTTTCATTCATTATTGTTTATTTTCTTCTTCCAATTATAATTGTGAGCAAATGAAAAATATGAGAGCTAAACCCCATCTCTGAGGCGATGGTGGAATCTATTTTTCCAAAAAAAATATGATAATATTTATTTAATTAATTTGTGCAATTATTTGATGATTATTTGCCTTAAATAAAAATTGATTTAATAATTTTTATAGAGTAATTGTGATTTCGTTAGATGGTTTATGCTTTGCCTAGGGTTTAGATATTCCATGCTTTTGTTATACAATTGCTACTTTAAGAATTTACTTATTGCAACATTTTAGAATCAAATTAAAATTTAAAATTGCATGATTTTAATTATTGAATTTAATCGTTATAAAAATTGGAAAAATAGTGGAAACCTAGCCTCAGTGTTCTCTCAAATTGATTATCATCTTTACTTGAGTTTTTATTATTTTTAGTCTTAAAAATTAAATTTAAATCCAAATCTTCACAAGTCTTAACGAACTTTTCTTACCACTTTACGAATTACATCAATTTTTGGCGCCGCCGAAGCGGACTTGTTTTTAGATTTATTTTTTATAGGTTAATTAGTTTAGTTAGATTTTTATTTTATTTATTTTTACTTTGTTCTATTTTACGTTCTTTGGGTATTTCTATTTTGGCTACAGGTTTGGATCTTGGATTGAAAAAAAATAAAGCCAAAGACTTTGGTGATCAAAGACTTGGAGTTAAAAGTTAAAGCTTAAAGAACAGAGAAGAAGACAAAGACTTTTACTTTTAGATTTTATTTTTATTAATTAGATTTATTTATTTTTTATTTTCTTAGATTTTGTTTCTTTAGGATTTATTAATTAGGAATTTTTATTATTTCTGTAATTTTCTTTTATTTTGGACACTTTTTGGACTTTATTTTGGACTTTGGATATTTTATTAATTTTTAAACCCTACGAAAGGGTATCAAATATAAACAGCACAGGGAAGGACGACAATTACGATATTGTCTCAGCCCCTGGGGTTCGTACACTGACACAGGAGTCGGTGGCCCGAGTCGACTACAACCGATTCATCCCCCGTCTGGTACGGGAGGTAAGCCTCGATCAACCCACGAATCCCCTGCAAGTGGGTTTTCTGTATTCCTTCGTATGCATATATGTTGAGGACTTGAATACGGAACTTATTTTCTAGTAAAGGGCAGAAACTGGCCATATAAGATAAGGGTTTGGATTTCATCACCGTATCCTTTCTGCCCGCCTTAGGAACATGTTACCTAACGCGAACCTAATCCTAAAATTTGACTAGAAAGAGACCTATAGGGTAACGAGCTTATTGGAAAATCATTCAAAAGGATTGTATTGGTTACTTTGTTAGCTTAACTTAAAGTTCAGGAAGATTTATTTTAAGTTGATAGAGCCGCCCTGTAACCCAGGGAAAAGTTGCCAAAGAGGCAGGATTATCAAAGCTCCTTAGAGCTTATCCTGCTTCTAATCGACTTAGTCTAATTCGGATCGTTCTGAGGGATTCGCTAAAACTGTAACTAATTGCCTTTTGGAAGAATAGAAGCTGGTCTAGAAACAATCTAAGTGGAGCCATCATGCTTTTTGTTTGCTAGATTCAATAGGTTTGATTTGGTTGAGTCGGCCTTGTTTGTGTTTGTTTAGAATTCCCTTCCGGTTAGGAGTTATTGCATGCCCAGTGAGCGTGCCTGGAGAAGAGATTCTATTGGTCGTTTGATCAGTGACGGAAGTAGAAAATCTACCTTTGAAATTGAGAATTTAGGAAACCCTTCTTTTGAGAGACGAAACCTTAGTTTTGAGAATTTGTCTCTCAGTGAGGAAGCCATTCCTAATTTTTTAGTTGTGCCAGAAATGACAACCTTGAAAGCTTTGTTGAATCCTACTAGGACTTCTCGTCCATCATGTATCAAGTTAGCTGAAACTCAAGCAAACTATGAGTTGAAACCTGGGATCATACAGATGCTCCCAATCTTCTTAGGGAAAGAAAATGAAAATCCTTATTTTCATATTAGGGAATTTGAAGAAATATGTAGTACCCTAAAAATTCACAACATGTCTAATGAAGATTTGAAACTTAGGTTATTTCATTTTTCCCTGAGAGACAAGGCCAAAATCTTGGTTATATAGTTTGCCATCTGAATCCATCGAGACATATGAACAACTTATCGTCGCCTTTTTAGCTAAATTTTTCCCTAGGCACAAGATATTAGCTCTTAGGCAAGAAATTTCCACATTTGGGCAACAAGAAGGAGAATCTTTGTATAGGTATGTGGAAAGGTTCAACGAATTAGTAGAACAATGTCCCCAACACGGTTTAGATGATTCTAGACTAGTCCAGATCCTTTATGAAGGGCTAGATTATCCAACAACGACCTTGGTTGAGTCATTGTGTACAGGGAGTTTTGACAGTAAAAATGTTGATGAGGCAAAGACATTTTTGTATGAAATTGCCGAAAAGACCCAACAATGGGAATGTGGTAAGGAACCCCAGAGAAAAATTCTACTGAGCATAGGTAATGTCAATAGGGTAGATGAAATTCTTGAATAAAATGCTAAATTTGCAGTTATAACAAAAAGGTTAGAAGCCTTAGAATTGAGTCAATCTGGTTGTGGAATAGAACCCAAGTCATATTGGGAAGGGCAGAGTGTTGAAGAGAAAGCCCATGCCCTTTACAATAGCACTAGATATGATACCCGTCAAAAGTTTGACCCATATTCAGAAACCTATAACCCTGGGTGGAAAAACCATCCAAATTTTTCTTGGTCTAAGGTCCAAAATCAAGGTCAGACTAGTAACCCTCAGGTTCCCCCAGGTTTTGGTTATACTAAGAATTCTTCTTGTACAACACAATTTCAGAATCCGTTAGAAAAGACGGTCATAAGTTTAGCAGATACTGTAACCACATTAGCTCAGAGCACTAAGGATTTACATCAGAGCACTAAAGAGTTTCAGCAGTATGTCAATCAAAGTTTACGAGAAAATCAAAAGATTGTTCAGGCTAACAGTCATGCAATTTCCAATTTAGAAAACCAGGTTGGTCAAATCGTTGAGTCTTTGAGAGAAAGAGAAAAAGGCAAGTTCCCTAGTCAGCCACAACCCAACCCTAGAAGAGTTCATGAGTTATCTTATGGTGAGAAATCATCAGACCATGTGAATTCAATTAAAACCCTTAGGAGTGGTAGAGTGGTAGATAATAAGGTAACCTTGCCCAATAATGAACATCCTTCTGAGCCTATAGCTGAAGAGACTGATAAATTCTCTAAAGAGTCTAATGCGGCTCCTGCTGAGCCTGATTTTGTACCCAAAGCACCATTCCCACAACTTCTCGTACCAACTAGGAAGGAATCCAACTATAATGATATATTGGAGATTTTTAAGCAAGTCAACATCAATCTCCCTTTATTAGATGCAATTAGACAGATTCCTACTTATGCCAAGTTCCTCAAGGACCTTTGTACACGAAAGCGAAAGCTTAATGTACAGAAAAAAGCCTTTATAACTAGTCATGTGAGTTCAATCATCCATAATAACACAACTCCTAAGTACAAAGACCCAGGCTCCCCTACTATTTCTTGTACCATAGGTAAATACAATGTGGAGAAAGCGTTACTTGACTTAGGATCTAGTGTGAACTTACTTCCATATCATGTGTACCTCCATCTAGGACTTGGTGACATAAAACCTACCCAGATAACACTTCAGTTAGCTGATAGGTCTGTAAAAATTCCTCGTGGTATTGTCGAAGATGTTCTTATTGAGGTCGATAGGTTTATTTATCCTGTGGATTTTGTTGTTCTAGATACTCAACCTGTTCCTGACCCAGAAAACCAGATACCTGTGATATTAGGTCGCCCGTTTTTAGCTACATCTAATGTGATCATTAATTGTCGAAATGGTATAATGAATTTGTCTTTTGGTAATATGACTATTGAACTGAATATTTTCCATATTAATAAACAACCGCATGAGTTAGATGACACGTGCATTGAAGAGGTGAACATGATAGGAACATTAGTTCAGGAGTCATTACCGGACATCTTATCTGATGATACTCTAGAGAATTTGCTTAACCCATTTTGGCTTAGATTTCGATGATGATAGCACCATTGATCAAGTGAATTGTCTGTTAGACTCTACCCCTATGTTAGATACTAATAGATGGAAAGCTAAGTTCGAACCACTACCAGTTTCTAATTCTACCTTAATTCCTTCCTTAAAAGAGCCTCCTAAGTTGGACCTCAAACCATTGCCAGATACTTTGAAATATGTGTTTTTAGGCCCATCTGAGACTTTTCATGTAATTGTAGCATCCAATTTGGATAATGATCAGGAAAGTAGGCTAGTAACCGTACTTCAAGATAACAAGGAAGCTCTAGGGTGGACCTTAGCATACATTAAGGGTATTAGTCCCGCTGTTTGTATGCATCAGATTCATTTAGAGGATGACACCAAACCTTCTAGGGAGATGCAACGTAGACTAAACCCTAACATGAAAGAAGTAGTTCGAACTGAGGTGCTTAAGTTTCTAGATGCGGGTATTATCTACCCAATTTCAGATAGTAAGTGGGTCAGCCCCGTTCAGGTTGTTCCCAAGAAATCAGGTATCACTGTAGTCCAGAATGAAAATAATGAATTAATCCCAACCCGAGTGACCACGGGTTGGCGTGTTTGTATTGACTATAGAAAATTGAACAAGGTCACAAGGAAGGACCACTTTCCCCTTCCTTTCATCGACCAAATGCTAGAGCGATTATCTGGACATAGTCATTATTGCTTGTTAGATGGCTACTCTGGTTATAATCAGATTGTTATTGCCCCAGAAGACCAAGAGAAAACTACTTTTACCTGCCCCTTTGGTACCTTTGCGTATAGACGTATGCCTTTCGGGTTGTGTAATGCACCCGCCACTTCTCAGCGTTGCATGATGAGTATATTTTCTGACATGGTAGAACGGTTTTTAGAGGTCTTTATGGATGATTTTTATGTTTTTGGTTCATCGTTTGATGAGTGCTTGCATCATTTGACATTAATGTTGACTAGATGTAAGGAAAGAGTTTAGTGCTTAATTGGGAGAAATGTCATTTTATGGTTCGATCAGGAATTATCTTAGGGCATATCATATCTTCTAAGGGTATAGAGGTAGACAAAGCCAAAGTTGACCTTATTAAGAATTTATAGGTTCCCAAAACCGTAAGAGATATTAGGTCATTCTTAGGGCATGCAGGTTTTTATCGTAGATTCATTAAGGATTTTAGCTTGATTTCTAGACCTCTTTGCAATTTGCTTGCAAAAGATGTTAAGTTTTTCTTTGATGATGCTTGTTTAGAAGCTTTTGAGAAGCTTAAAACTTTACTCACTACCGCCCCCATAGTTCAAGCACCGAACTGGAACCTACCCTTTGAAATCATGTGTGATGCTTCAGATTATGCTATTGGTGTTGTGCTAGGTCAACGAGAAAACAAATTACTTCATGTGATTTACTATGCTAGAAAAACTCTGAATGATGCCCAACTAAATTACACCACCACAGAAAAGGAATTGTTAGCCATTATTTTTACCTGAGACAAGTTTAGATCCTATCTCTTAGGTTCTAAGGTCATAGTCTTTATTGATCATGCTGCTTTAAAGTATCTTCTGTCCAAGAAGGATACTAAACCTAGATTGATTAGATGGATCCTTTTGTTGCAAGAGTTTTCTCTAGAAATTAGAGACAAAAAGGGTGCTGAAAATGTAGTAGCGGACCACTTGTCTAGGCTTGTTTTTGATTTCCCTGATGATTCCCCTCCTGTGAGGGATAGTTTTCCTGATGAACAACTTTTCCTTGTTTCCCAATTACCTTGGTATGCGAATATAGTGAACTATCTTGTTACTGGTCGAATGCCCCAACATTGGGGTAAACAAGATCGTTCTAGGTTTTTAGCTGAGGTTAAGCATTTCTTTTGGGACGATCCTTATTTTTTTAAGTATTGTCCAGACCAGATTATTAGGAGATGTATACCTGAGAGTGACCAGTCCAGTATTATTTCCTTTTGTCATGATCATGCTTGTGGGGGTCATTTTAGAACTAAGAAAACCGCTGCTAAGATATTGCAGTGTGGATTCTATTGGCCTTCGTTGTTTAAAGACACCCACCATTACTGTGTTACTTGTGAGCGTTGCCAGAAGTTAGGAACAATTTCCCGTAGAAATATGATGCCTTTGAACCCTATTCTAGTTATTGAGGTCTTTGACGTGTGGGGCATTGATTTTATGGGTCCTTTTCCTAATTCTTTTGGTTACTTTTACATCCTTGTTGCTATAGATTATGTGTCTAAGTGGGTTGAGGCGGTTTCGTGTAGAACAAATGACCACAAGGTTGTGGTCCAGTTTTTGAATGATAACGTTTTTGCACGTTTTGGTACACCGCGGGATATAATTAGTGATGGAGGGTCGCACTTTTGTAATCGACCATTTAGGCTTTTGATGAAGAAATATGGTATTACCCATAAAGTAGCTACCCCATATCACCCACAGAATAGTGGTCAAGTAGAGATTTCCAACAGGGAGATAAAACGTATTTTAGAGAAAACAGTTAATCCTAATCGGAAAGACTGGTCATTGAGGCTTACTGATGCCTTATGGGCTTACCGTACTGCGTTTAAGACCCCCATTGGAATGTCACCTTATCGTCTAGTTTTAGGCAAGGCATGTCACCTACCTGTCGAGATAGAGCACAAAGCATATTGGGCTATAAAGCAACTTAATTTTTCGCTTGACAAGGCGGGAGCTCATAGGAAGCTCCAACTCAATGAGTTGGACGAGATTCGTAGAGATGCATACGATAGTGCTAAGGAGTATAAGAACAAAATAAAACTTGTGCATGATAGAAATATTTTAAGAAAGTCATTTTCTCCAGGTCAAAAAGTTCTTCTGTATGATACCCGTTTGCATCTATTCCCCGGGAAGTTACGCTCTCGGTGGACGGGTCCTTTTATAGTTCGCATTGTTTATCCTCATGGTGCTATTGAGATTGAGACACTGGATGGTAGTAGTTCTTCAAAGGTTAACAGTCAGAGATTGAAACCCTTTTTAAAGCCTTTTTCTACAGGTGATGTTGAGGAGGTCCCTCTGGAGGACCCTGCTTACCTTGATTGACCATCAAGGATGTTATTGTACATTAGTAAATTTTTATAGGTTTTGTTTTTATTTTTCTGTCTTATTCTCCAAAGAAGGATTGTTACGCTTCGCCCATGTACTATCTTTCTGACTTACCTCTTTATTCCTCTAGTTAACTATATTTTGGTATTGCATTTTAATTTGAAACATTAAGGACAATGTTAGGTTTAAGTTTGGGGGTAAAAGAGAAACTTTTAGTTGAAATTTTAAACTCCAGAGTCTAGAAACTTGTGAACAATTCAGGGTGACACTAACCATTCTAGGTAGATGGAAACTTAATTCTTTTTCTATAGGAATTGGTGTGCCCAGCTAAATGGTCTATTCATAAAAGGATTCCTAGCTCAGGTGTTAGAAATAACATGATAGTTATCACCATATCTCGGAATCTATCTTGACCATATCACTCTTTGTTTTTATTTTTGCAATTTTTGTGTTTCTCTAAGTGATTTGGTGGGGCACCAGTATCAAATTGTTACCACTGCCAGGATGAAGTGTTTGAGATCAAGACCCATTATTATATAAGTTAGATTATTCAAAAAAAAAAAAAAAAAGATTGACATTTTGATAGCAATACATGTGTGTTCTCCTTGTCTCCGTCGCCTAAGCAAGCGTGGAATGCATGATCCATGAGAACTATAATATTTTCAATAAATTGACCGTTGGGACCCTTGTATATACCAGCTGAGTCGATAATTAGTAAGACTAGTGGGAGCGTATCTCAATCCATTCATCCTGGCACTTGCCTTCAGACAGATATGGGAAACACCGTTCACCTTAGTCAACACACGCAAACTTCATTTTTTTTATATCCATCTTCTAATCTTTTCATGTGATTGAACTTTGATAGATTTTGAGTATCGTGGTTGAACAATTATCAAAGTAGAGTTTTGAATCCTTGTATGAATTTTGGTATGCTGAGTGTAGACTCGCGTACATCAATCGGACTCATATAGGTTAATGATTCCATAGCCTAAGAACTTAGTACGCCAACTAAATAGTTTGTTTAGTGTCTACCCTTAATCGTTCACGAGTCGCTAAAATTTGAAGTACAGGTTTTGTTGGTAAACCTCTTGTAAACCCTCACGAGACAGAACTCGTCCACTAGGGACACCTAGGGGTTTAACAGCTTATTACATATGCTAAATGTAGTCGCGATTCCTGCGAAAGTGAGTTAGGATTTTATTTTCTAGATTAGATTTGCTCGAGGACTAGCAAATAATAAGTTTGGGGGTATTTGATAGACACATTTATGTGTCTAATTTGTTCCCAATTTGTTTATTGTTAAAGCTCGATTGTGTACTAATTGCGTTATTTTATGTAATTGTAGGTATTTTTAGAGAAATAAATAATTAGGAAAAATCGGCTCGGAAAATTTACTAAAGGCACCCCCTTGGATTTTATAAAGGCACCCAGGTTTTACTAAAGGCACCCACCCTCTAAATTCAAATCTTGAGTTTGGCGGGAAAATATTCATTTCATTTGCATGGATTCTGTATCGAATCTGAGAAGAGATTTTTTGGGGTTTATTCTCTTGATCCTTGAGTACTACAACATATTCTTGCCTTGTACACATTTGGAAAGGTTACAAAAAGAAAATCACACAAATCAGATAAAATCTCGAGAGAAATTCTCACGGGATTTTCTTCTCTAAGATATCTGATTCTCATTTATATTCATCATGTGAGAAGATTGGTCAAGGATACGGCGTAATAATCTTGTGTACTGATAAGTGCATAATTTATATATTTTAAGTATCATTTCCTTATTCTTATTTGCTAGATTTTGTGTGAATTACCGTTTTTTATTTTATTACTTTTCTAGTTTGTGTGTTTTATCAGGTTACATCTCTGAAACAAGTGAAATGGAGCTTTATAAGAGAAGAATTTCTAAAGACCCAGTGGAACTCAGTCTAGTCCAGGATTTCTACCCTCCATCTTGTAGAAAATTAAATTACGAATCCAATGCAAAAAGAATGAGGTCATTCTGTGTTCGTATGAAGAAGTTATGAGCAAAACCGTGAAACCAACTTGAATTTGGTATCTGTTGGGCCTTATTGGGCCTGCGCGGGAAGAGAAATAAGGGAAGCGTTTTGGACTCGCATTTGACGTGAAAATTAGGGTTTTTGTTGGTTTTTGAGGAGGTTAAGTCTCCTAATTGGACAAGGAATCAAAAGGAAGTGGAAAAGTTTAATGAGACTAGGTTTCCTAGTTGGATGAGGATCAGGAGGAGGTTACCAAAGCCTATATAAAGGGAAGCCTAGATACAATTTTAAAAGAACAACTTTCCACAGAGAAAAAAAATACCTCCGGATACAGAAGCTTTACGGGCAGAAAATTAGAGAAGCTGGAACAAGGGTTAGTTTGTATTTATTTTATTATTAATTTGTATGGCTTTTGAGAAAGCCATGTTGGGCTAATTCCCTTGTTAGGGCGAAAGGATGAACTTGTAGAGATGGTTTTATTTGTGTTTCAAAACTAGGGTTTTCAATTATATGAACTAAATATCATTAATTTGTCTCTCTCTCAACGTTTTACCGTATCGATGATTTTTCATGTTCTATGCCACGTATAGTTCATTGTTTGATTAGTAGAAGGACTCGTTGAAACCTCGCATTAAATCGTTTTATGAATAATCTTTGACTTTTTATGCCCCGTATATTTAGTACTTTCGAGATTCTACTCTAGGTTGAGAACAAATAATTCTTTTTGAAATCGAGACCATATGTGACGAACGCAATTAAACCCTAATCTACAACGAATTCCCGGAACCTTAACATTTTCCTCGTACTGTTTTCAAACTTTATTAAATAATCTTAATTCGTTAGTTAATTAAATTCTTTATAAAAAAAACCTTAAAAAAATATTTTAATCCAAACTCCTCGTGGGAACGAACCGTATTTGCTCTTGTCTACATCTTTCGACATTGTGCGCTTGCGGTAAAACAAAGTCGGTTTTCTGACGCATCATGTACAAACAAATAAACATAATCAGAATGAAATCAGGATCGTGATCAAGAAAAAAATCAGATGAACATATTCTTTTACTGCAAAGAATCGATGATTGAGAAGATTTTCACGAGTTAATGAGGATTGGAGGTGGTTCTAGTATAAATAGAGAGTCAATAGAAGCATATGGGACGTTCATATTAGAGAGAAAAGCTCAAAATCCCATTCACAATTCTCTGTTGCTGCTGCTGCTGTTCATCACGTAAAGGAGAAGAAGAAGACGCAGACTAAATTCAGAAAGAGTCGCAGAACCCGTGGCTAATACATTTGACGATTACAGCGCTTAGAAAATGTCATATTTCCTGTAGCGCTTCTGCAACATTTAATTCGAATCAGAAACACTTTTTTGTAACAGTGATTGCGGTAACATTTATAATCGTTGCAGTTTTTCTGTTTCATTCATTATTGTTTATTTTCTTCTTCCAATTATAATTGTGAGCAAATGAAAAACATGAGAGCTAAACCCCATCTCTGAGGCGATGGTGGAATCTATTTTTCCAAAAAAAATATGATAATATTTATTTAATTAATTTGTGCAATTATTTGATGATTATTTGCCTTAAATAAAAATTGATTTAATAATTTTTATAGAGTAATTGTGATTTCGTTAGATGGTTTATGCTTTGCCTAGGGTTTAGATATTCCATGCTTTTGTTATACAATTGCTACTTTAAGAATTTACTTATTGCAACATTTTAGAATCAAATTAAAATTTAAAATTGCATGATTTTAATTATTGAATTTAATCGTTATAAAAATTGGAAAAATAGTGGAAACCTAGCCTCAGTGTTCTCTCAAATTGATTATCATCTTTACTTGAGTTTTTATTATTTTTAATCTTAAAAATTAAATTTAAATCCAAATCTTCATAAGTCTTAACGAACTTTTCTTACCACTTTACGAATTATATCACTAGGGCTTAGGTGCTAAGGTGGCAATATGTTAGGTAAGAATTTATTGGGCTAAAATGTGCTAGATAAGACCATTTTTCGTTAGTTAGCACTTCTCAGGCGCTAGAGTTTAGCACCAGGAAAGTTAGTACTTTTAGTGTTAACGTGGCTAATTGGTGCCAATGCGGTGCTAAGCCAAATAGCTGGTGCTATCTTGGTGCTAACATGAGAAATGGATAGGGTCATCCAAGCTAAGAGGTTCAATGCATTTTTATGGCATTGCTTCTTGGTCGTTGTGTATCCGAGAGGAATAACACATTTATTTGTGGCTTATATTTAAGCAAAGTTCTAAAGTAGCATATTTGATCTCAAGAGATCAATTAGAGATGTATTCGTTGCGAATGAAGCATTGAGCTATAATGTATTTCAGGATTCAAGCATTTACCTATTCCCAAGTTTAGTGGATGTTGTTAGAACATCAATGCTCATTCGAGGAGAGTTCAAGGAATTCGGCCGTGGAATTTATGCGACTTGATACTAGTTCGATTTGGGCATGAATATTATGAGTATTGAGGAGGCTGCAAGGCCAATTTAGAATGTTTAGAGAGAATTTGTACTCTTTATTTGCTTGCGGAATATAAGTAGAGACACAACATTTTTTATTAAGCATATACGCATAAATACACACACACACACACACACACACACATATATATTCTTGCTGCTTACCAGAGGGTAATTTTATGAATCTAGCCCTGTCAAAACTCACCATCTACACCTACATTCTGCAAGAAAATTGAGAAGGGATATTCATCTCCTGGCTAAATTAGCCTTGTAGCTTTTTTGCATTGCACCATAGAAATTTCAGAGTTATACTCAACTAAATCCTCGTTATTTCATGTGCATCTATGCGAACTATTTATATAAAACAAAACACGTTGATTATACAAAAGTGCGAACATTTAGAATAAAGGCTAAGCCATATCTAAACAAAAACGCTAATTAGATGCATACCATCTAATATCAGAGTCGCTTCAAGCATAACTTCAAGTTGTAAACTTCCACGGATTAATCTCTTGAAAACGTTTTTTATGCACTCGATAAAAGTTAAGCATAATGTGAGACCCCAAACATTTTCTAGGGTTTAATTAGACCCATTATCTGAATTCTGCAACTTGAGTGCATATAAATCTAATATTTAAGTATTTCTAGGCTGCCTCTTTTATAAGTCTTGGTGCCTAAATAGAGAGTCTGACTTAGCCAAACCCTTAGAGTGCCTGAATTCCAATACTCAAAGGTCTTTAACACTCTTAGGTTATCCCTTAGCAGAATTAATATATTTGAGTAGTAGAAGTATGGAATCACAAAATACTTTTAGCATGCTTGACACGTTAAATATGAGCAGCTACGCGGCATGTTAGTCTCCTTATTCACTAGGGATAAAAACAAGAAAATGAATCCGGAGAAACAGAAAATTCTCTTCTTTTCACCGTCTTCTTTCCCTTATCTCTAGTCTGTCTCTCTACTGTTATCTTCTTTCTTTTGATAATCTACCTATTTTAGCTATGCAATACATCTACCAAAAAAAAAACAATGAAGTCAGGATGCTAAGAGGGAGTGATCCAGTAACATAGTATTATTAATTACAAAATCTCCAATATTAACCATACATGAATCTTTCCCTAATTGATTCTTTAAAGATGAAATTTAAGTTGTGATTTCATGAGACAATTAAATGTAAGGCTTGTTTATAGATTAAACAGATGCATGTAAAATTAGTGCATGATGATGGACCTGGTGATAGTGGTGGTGACGGTATTCTTAAGCTAAGAGTAAAGGGGCAGACTTCAGTTACCTAATTTATGAGGCTTAAATCTAAATACACAGGTCATAATAGTTTTTGATCCTTATCATTCTATGCAGCATTTCAATTGTACGTAATGTAAATTGAGAGTGTTATTGTTTGCCGAAAGTGAGATAAAGTGGGTTGTACACAGGGTGTTTGAAAAATGGTCTCAACCAAATCCTTTGTGATTCGAAGAAACTAATCTACACAGGTTTTTCTTGTAGTTTATTTTAATAGTGACTTCCACTGTTCTTTCTCCATTGTATACATGGCTTGTTCCTGCTTCTTTCATGATGCTTCATTTCGTTAGTATAAAGTTGTGCCACTTTAAATAATTAAAGCAATTGATATTTACTGTGAGGTTACTTGTATGTTACAGATGCATATATTATTATTGTTATGAACCATCATCTTATTAAGTCATGTACGCCTTTGATAATGAAGTATCTGTCAATGCTACGGAAGAAAAATGGTAGACCGGTTAGTACATTCTCTATGTTGTTCTTTTGTTACCTAGTTATATGGTCACGCAGCTTGAATCCCTTTCCTAACTTATTCTAGAGATTCCAATTAATGTTGAAAAGATAATTAATTATCATTTGAGTTTCTTAATATACTTTAGAGAACTAACAAGGATATATTCTCTCAATACAAGTGGATTGTTTGAAACTTCCTTTTGAATTTATCTTTTCCATTGCTTTATTGAATGATTATAAAAGAAATACAAATACACAATATTTGTTTAACTAGAAATAAGATTGATACAAAATATGAAACAAAAATAAAAAATAATAAACTTTATTTGTCAACAGAGAAGGACTTTTGCACTTGAATCTTCACAACTGTTAGTACACAAATATTTAAAAATCTACATCTTTTGTTTTTCTTCTTTGTCACTTTGAATATGTAATATTCTTTTCCTTTGTTTCTTGTAAACCTTGGACGTCTTAACCTTCTTCATGAATTAATGTTGCTCCGCTTGTTGATGATGCTGAGTTTCTATTGAAAGAAAGTTGCAATTGTTGTGACTGAGACTAAAAGATGAGGCTAGTCCTGATGTCACCCTCATGGTGATAACAATTAACACTCAGAGATCAAATAGTTCCGAAATTGGTGCGAGGTTGAGTAGCTCATCATTCTATTCGGAGTTTATGCAGATGAAAAATCAAAGAGGACAGTTGAAGGTTTGGTGCCTCACTCAAAAGGGTAGTCTCCATTAATGATATGTTTAGTTTTGTCTTTCCATATTTCCCTGTGACCTAATAGTCTTCAGCATGGATGGTTAGGTCAGTCACGATTTTTCTCTCACAGATTAAGAACACAGATGTAGTTTTCTTTAGCAGTTCTGATTTCCATCTTTTTGGGGAGAATCAGTATGTAAACTTAGCTAAAAGGATACACGTGACTCTAAAAGTTAGAAATTGGTACAACTAAAATTTTTCTCCCTTATCCCCGAACTTAAAGTGAACATAGTCCTCGATGTTCTAAAAATAATGAAATAAATGCATGAACAATGAGCAATACCGAACAAAGTAAAAGAGATAGCGAAAGATATTACCAGTACCATGCACCAAAAACATATGGTTTTCCTCCCATAAAGCGCTAAGTTTAATGTCTTCATCCAGACAATATGTACCATCAGAAAATTAGTCATGATTAACGGGATCCTCTTAATTTATTTTTTCCACTTCAGGGTTGGTCAATTCGATAAATGGTTTTAATCGTTGACCATTGACTTTGAAAGTCTCTTTAGTATCATAATTTATAATCTCAATAGTACCATATGGAGATTCGTACTTGACATAGAATGGGCCAGTCCAACGAGATCTAAGCTTACTAGGAAAGAGATGAAGACGAGAATTATACAAGAGAACTTTTTGGCCTGGTGTAAACGACTTTCAAAGGATCGATTTATCTTGAAAAACTTTGGTTTTCTCTTTGTAAATTTTCGCACTTTGGTAAAAATCATTGCGAATTTCTTCCAACTTATTGATTTGTTGTCTAGGGTTGGATTCAGGAGTGGACATGTCAAAGTTCATCCGTTTGATGGCCCAGTCAGCATGGTGTTCTAACTCTACTGGCAAATGACAGGCTTTACAGAAGACAAGTATGTACGGAGACATCCCTAGGGGAGTCTTAAAAACAGTTCGGTAGGCCCACAAAGCATCTAATAAACTTAAAGACCAATATTTTCGGGTAGGGTTTACGGTCTTTTCCAAGATTTGTTTGATTTTCCTATTAGACACTTCTACTTGGCCACAAGTCTGTGGGTGGTAAGGTGTAGAAACATTACGGGTGATGGAGTATTTCTTGGATATAGCCTCAAAAGATCGATCGTAAAAATGGTAACCTCTATTATTAATAATTGCTCGTGGCATACCAAAACGAGAGAAAATTTTTTCTCTAACAAACTTGATCACAACGTGGCGATCGTTTGTCTTGGTAGCTATAGCTTCAACCAACTTGGACACATAGTCAACATCTAGAAGAATATAAAAGTTGTCAAAAGAATTAACAAAAGGACCTATAAAATCTATGCCCCATACATCAAATATCTCTACTATTAATATAAGATTCAGTGGCATCATATACGGCGGGTCAATCTTCCTAATTTTTGACATCTTTAACAACTTTGAAAAAATTTGTGGGAATCTTTAAATAAACACGACCAATATAAACCATATTGAAAGACTATAACAACTTTTTTATCGGTACTAAAATGACCCCCACAATCTCCAGATTGATAGAAAGTGAGCACACTAGAGATTTCGTTGTCAGGAATACAACGACGGGTGATCTGATATGGATAATATTTGAATAAGTATGGATCATCCCATAAAAAATGTTTGACCTCAGACAAGAATTTTACTCAATCTTGTTTAGACCAGTGCACGGGCATTTGACCAGTTACCAAATAATTAACAATGTCAGCAAACCAGGGTAACTGAGATATGCAAAACAATTATTCATCAGGGAATGTGTCAAGGGCTGGTGTAACACCGTACTTCTTGAATGACGCTTACTCAAGGATGTGTCATGGCCTGGGATGAAGCTTCATCCTAAGCTTATAAAGCTTACTCAGGGATGCATCAAATGTATCGACCTTATATTATAGTGCGTAAGCACTATTATGCGTGATGCATACTCGAGAATGCATTATAAGTTAAAAATGACCCTTACCCGGGAAAGGCACAAATGACCTTTACGCGTACTCGAGAACACATTATAGTGCTAAGGCACTATTATGTCGTGATGTATGATTGAGAATACATCACTGACCCTATGTTGCGTACTCGAGAATACATTATAGTGCTAAGACACTATTATGTCGTGATGCATGATTGAGAATGCATCATTGACCCTATGTTGCATACCCGAGAATGCATTACTGGACTTATGTTGTATACCCGAGAATATATTATAGTGCTAAGGTAATATTATGTCGTGATGCATGCTTGAGAATGCATCACTGAGCTTGTGTATTTTACCCGAGAAGACATCATAGTGTTGAGGCACTATTGCGCCGTGATACATACCCGAGAATGCATCACTAGAAAGTGCAGTAGATGAATATCATCTACCATCCTCATATCCATTTGTAGAAATGCGAATAAAACATATATAGGGAGGACTCATTGGTTGGAAATCGATGAAGTGAACCCGACGATGCTTACCAAGCAAGCATCCCAATTGTTGTAAAGTGTACCCAAGGACACGTACCTGAGGAAGCTTCACTAATCCGTAATGTGTACCGAGTACGAATTACTAAAAATTACAGTCGATGGATGCCCCTTACCCTTCTATTCCAAATATGGAAATGCGAATAAAACATATATAGGGAGTGAGCTTTGGTTGAATGTGCATGAGCGATAATGCACATACATGCGATGTGGCCTATACGTTAGTGCATACTTGATGCTTAAGCATCAACATGCTTGTAGCTTAATCGATGAAGATTGAATGATGCGAAAGCATTATTCATCCTTGTTGCGTACTCGAGAATGCATACATGTGCATACCTTGCGAAAGTCCCTTGGCTTATATGGACTAGGCTTTGTTTGGCCTTTGGCCTTGCTACAACAAGTTGGAAATTGTTTGTTATGCGGATTGTGTATGCCTAAGTATATTCTTTCGAAATTATTATCCCTTTTCGATGTTCTCTTTGCCTTAATAGGCTTAAGTTGTTTGTACCTATCCAGATGATATCATCTAATTTAGAGGTGATTGCTATATTATGGTAACTCATATCATCTGGATCGGCAATGCCAAGTCAAAAGATGATTGTTTCCACACTAGATGAGGTAGTTGCAATTCTATTCAATGGATTTTTCATACTTCCTATCAACCTTTACGGCATGGAATTGCATGTGTCTGGATATTGCACCCTTAGAAAGAGCAAGATAAGTGCAGGCTCCAGCGCATGGTCAAAGCAGAGTTAAGAAATTGGAAATTAGGCTTAAAATGACCTAGGTGCTAGTCCAAGGCATGAGTTAGGCCTAGAAAATGCTCGTAAGTATTTTGATGCTTTCCAAAGGCATTCACCACTTTTATAGCCTTGCACCCTTAGCAGAACAAGGGGTAAGTTAGAGAAGTGCGGAAACTACGTTTCGAGTATCATGCTTATAAAGCATGCTTGGAAGGGCAAATCGACCTGCATTTTCCTAGCGAGAAATGAAGCTTTAAGGTTCGGTTACTGTCGTTCAAGCGGGGCATCGGGGAGTTCTGGCTTGCCCAGCGCACAACACCGGGGGAGGAATTTTCCGTTCCATCATAACTAGTCTCTCTTCATCTCTCGACTCAACAAGGATACGAGATAAATGGTCGGCTACTACGTTTTTAGAATCTTTTTTATCACGAATCTCTAGAGTAAATTCTTGTAACAGTAAAACCCATCTAATCATTCGAGGCTTCGAGTCCTTCTTAGATAGAAGATACTTGAGCGCAGCATGGTCAGAGTAAACTATAACCTTTAACCCAAGGAGTTATGATCTAAATTTTTCAAGCGCAAACACGATGGATAAAAATTCCTTATCAGTGGTTGTGTATTTCACCTAGGCATCGTTTAGGGTTTTACTGGAATAATAAATCACAGAAGGTACTTTATCATGTTGTTGGCCAAGGACAACACCGACCGCATAATCGGATGCATCACACATGAGTTCGAAGGGGATGTTCCAATCAGGTGGTCGGATGATAGAGGCAGAAGTCAACAAAGATTTAAGCTTCTCAAAAGATTCAACACAGGTTTCATCAAATACAAAGGCAATATCTTTAGCAAGTAGGTTCGACAGAGGTAAGGAAATCTTGCTAAAATCTTTAATGAAACAACGATAAAATCCAGCATGACCAAGGAAAGATCTAACACCTGTTATATTTTTAGGAGGCCTTAATTTTGAAATTAGGTCAATCTTGGCTCTATCAACTTCTATTCCCTTAGCGAACACCACATGTCCTAACACTATTCCAGATTTAACCATAAAATGATAAAATTTTCCCAGTTTAGGACTAAGTTCTTTTCTTTACAACGTTTTCGAACTAGTGTAAGGTGGTACAAACATTCACCGAAAGAAGAACCAAAAACCGAAAAATCATCCATGAAGACTTTGAAAAACCTCTCCACCGTGTCCGAGAATATACTTAGAATGCAATGTTGGAATGTTGCGGGAGCATTGCACAACCCAAAAGGAATATGACTGTAAGCAAAAATACCAAATGGACATGTGAAGGTTGTCTTCTCTTGTTCTTCTGGAGTTACAAAGATTTGGTTATACCGCAGAGAATCCATCTATAAAACAGTAATGGCTATGACCGCATAATATTTCAAGCATATGATCAATAAATAGTAGAGGAAAATGGTCTTTCTTAATGACTGAGTTCAGCTTACGGTAGTCTATACAAACTCTCCACTCAGTGGTAACTCGGGTGGGCTGACCCATTTACTATCAGAGATGCGGTAGATGATACCTGCATTTAACAACTTGAGCATCTATGTGCGGACAACATCATTTATGTTGGGGTTCAAACGACGCTGCATTTCTCTTGAGGTTTTTGTACCTTCCTCTAGGTAGATTCGGTGTATACAGTCAGCAGAACTAATATCTTTCAAATCCGCTAGGGTCCACCCAAGGGCAGTCTTGTGCTCTCGGAGAACACTAACTAGTTTACTTTCCTTATCAGGCTCTAAGTAAGAGGCAATTATGGAAGGAAGAGTATTCTCGTTGCCTAAAAAACTATATTTCAAAGTATTTGTTAAAGAATTTAACTCAAGCGTGGGGTCTTTAAATGATGATGGGACATGCTTATTTGTAGTGGGCGGCTGAGGTTCGGGTTTACGTTGTCATTTTATGTAATCTATTACTAGCGCGGAATCTAACAACGCATTAACTTCATCAAATTGATCATCCTCATCATGGTAGGCACCAAAATGGGCTAAGCAGGCCTTTAAAGGATCACTAACACCATTGGTTTGAAAAGTATTCTCAACTAAAGAATCAATCGTGCACAAAGACTCATAATGGTCATGCTCCGAAGGGGATTGGAAAGTTTTGAAAATATTTACCGAGATATTCTGATTGCCAAAATAAAATTCCACTTGACCATTTTGACAATTGATTATCGCATTAGCAGTTACTAAGAATGGCCGACCTAGGATGATTGGAATATGGATTTCTTAGTTTGAGATAGGTTGAGTGTCTAGAATCACAAAGTAAAATGGATATATAAAGTTTTCTACCTGAAACGAAACGTCTTCAATAATCCAACGTGGAATCTTGATTGACCTATCGACTAAATGAAGTGTAATCCTAGTTGGTTTTATCTCACATAGTCCAAGTTGTTCGTATACCGAGAACGGTAAAAGATTCACACTAGCCCCAAGACCTAACAATGCATTTTCTATCCGTTTATTGTCTATAATACAAGTAACAATGGGAAAACCAGAATCTTTGAATTTGACTGGGTACTGTTGTGAAAGTATGGAACTAACTTGTTGGGTCAAGTTCCTTTTTATGCACACTCATATCTCGTTTGACCATACACATATCTTTTAGGAATTTGGCATAAATTGGCATATGTTTAATTACATCTAACAGGGGAAGGGTTATCTTAACCTGCTTAAAGATGTCTAAGATTTTAGCATAAATGCCAGGATTTTTCTAGGCAAGTCTTTGGGGAAATGGTGCGAGTGGTGTAAACACTCTTTCAGGGACATTTTCCTCATTTGGGCCCATAACTTTCTCAGGCACATTAGTATCACTAGGAGTTTTGTCAACCTCAGACTCTTTTTCAGCTTGATTACTACTCTTAGGTTGTTTTACTTTGTTTTTTATTATTTTGCCACTCCTAGGGGTAATAACTGCTTGGACGTGCTCAGTAGAACTACTTGACCTATTTACTTGGTGAACTTCTTTTGGATTCGGAGTCGGTTGGCTAGGAAATTTCCCATTCTCCCTATCGTTTAGCCTCTTTGAAAGTTGACTAATTTGAGTCTCTAAGTTGCTAATAGCTTGAGTATTATTTTTTTGGTTATGTTGACTCATCAAGACGAATTTATCAAACCTTTGGATGCTTTGGAAAGCTTGATTAGCTAAGACTTTCAGAGATTCTTCTAACATCATCAACTTAGTATCAACTGGGCTTAGTTCTTGGGATTGATTTTGGTTCCTAGAAAAACCCGGTGGTGGGTTCCTAGATGGTCCACCATGATGGGTACCTTTAGACCATGAGAAATTAGGATTGTGTCTCCAACCAGGGTTATAGGTATTAGAATATGGGTCAAAATTGAGTCGACCCTCATATTTAGAGTTCATACTGCCATGCAAGACACTAACCTGGTCACGGGTAGTTTCACTTGAGTAAAATTGAGGCTCATTGTTATAGCTCATACCCTGACTCGAACCTTCTTGGATCCTAATCTCTAAGGCCTCTAGATACCTAAGAATATCTGAAGCATTATCAACTCGATTGACCCTATGGATTAGGTTCCTAGTTACTTATGGTTCTCTCATTGAATCACATTGCCTATTTTTCTCATCTAACTCGATAAACGAGTCGAAACATTTATACGGCTCCTTATGAGTAAACAATCCACCACTTATTGTTTCTACCTGCGTACGTGTTTCCCTATCTAGGCCCTCATACAAGATTTCGTCCATATGGGCTTTTTCAAAATCGTGATACGAACATTGGTATAACAACTCATTAAACCTTTCTACATATTCGTGTAGGTTTTGACCTAATTTTTTCTTAAAGGTTTGAATAGATTGAAGAACAACATCAGTCCTATGGTGTGGGTAAAATTTCTTAATGAAACTCTCAACGAGCCCATCCCAGGGGGTGATTATTTTAAAGGGAATGAAATGATACCACTCTTTGGCTTTCTCATCAAGGGAAAAGGGAAACAAACGCAACCTAAGCACATCTATCGTAGTCTTTGGATAACTCATGATCCAACAAATCATTTTGAAGTCTCTAATATGAGTGTAGGGGTTTTCATTGTATAACCCCCTAAGCGTACGAAGCATGCTAATTGTTCCAGGTTTGATATCAAATTTTCCATTAGAAGCAGGTAAAACTACCCCAGATTCATGTACTACTCTAGAAAGGTTCATACGTATCTTGGGGTTTTGGTTACCTGGATTTCATCATTATTATTACCTCCCATAGCAGAAAATAAAGATGAACCACCAACAAATGTGCCAGGAGTCGGACTTAAACAATACATATTGTTTTCTTCAAGTCTATTTCCTACACGTATCCAACGAGGCATACACAAGCAAAAATACTAGTATTTAGCAAGAATTGTGCACATGCAAATAATGCTGGGTTCACTATTTTAGGTAAGCTTGGTTTACCTTAGCAGAATATAACTACAGTCAAAGACTGGTAAAAGAAATTAAAGAAATAAAGTTTGAGATTGTACTTCCCTTTATGATAGGCAATTTCCACAATAATTGCAAAATATTCCCTGCAGAACAAAGACAAGAAAATACCAAATAAAATCTAGAAAAGAAAAATAAAAATAAAATCCTAACCACTTAGCACTAAATTAAAACAAAAATATTAAAGATTACAACTCTAAAGATCCCCGACAGCGGCGCCAAAAACTTGATGGGATTTTTAATTAAGCTGCAAGTGTACAGTTATCGATAAGATAGTATACAAATACGGATTCATCCACAAAGATTTTTAAAATTATAAAACCTAATTTTTGATTAATTAAAGTGCTAACAAAATTGATTGGAATAGCGATTGGTTTCTAAAATGCTTAAAACACTAAAAATGGTTTTTGTACTTTATAAAAGAAAATCTAGGATTTAGAGACTCCACCATTATTATGCACACTAAAAATAGATAATTATTCTCTATAATTTTTCCCTAATATCTCAAGACGATTTTAGGACAAAAGCACGTCTTGGAAAATCAAATTATAACCATTGAAATTCTAAAAGATTTAATAATTTTTCTTCATTGGATTGTTTGGAATAAATATTTTTAGATTATAAACTCAAGCTAGAGGACATATAAAGTAAAATTATTACCAATATTAAACGGGAATATAAGGACCATGGAGAAAGATTATAGAAAATAAATTAAATTATCTAGCATACATAACAAGGTTTCCTCTTTAATTTTAAAAAAGAGATTTGGCCCTCATGGTAAGAAGAACGCAAAAAATGATTAGAAATAATTGTATTCATAATTTGATTCAATGACTTATTCCAGATGAAGCAAAACAAGAACAACGGTGACATAGAAAGGTTGTTCAGTGGCGTTGTAAACAAGGACTGCTCTTTGGAGCTTTAAAAGAAGGACAAACAAATTGTGTATAAGAGATGAAACTGTCGCAAGGAATGTGGTAGAACCGTTGCGAAAGCTTTTGAAAACTGTTGCAGAAGCCTTGAATATGAAAGTTATGGCAATACTATCAATAACAGTTATTGTATATGTAACGATTTCTTCATCTTCCTCGGAATGAATTGTAGGAAAAAAAATTCTCTTCAATCTCTCGATCTCTCGCTCTCTGGTTCGCTTTCCCCCCCTATGTAGCTCCCTTGACCTCCCTATATATACTCAACCTCTCCAAATCTTCAAAGAATCATAATAATTAATGTAATATGATCTCAGCAGATCTTGATATGATCATCAAATATCTTTTTTGTTCCCTCTCGATGATATTATTTATATCTTCTCATTGTTGCTTTAATTCTTCCTGATTTTCTTTCTTCAAATACGATTCAATAATTTCATGGTTTGAGTTGTCTTAACAAATTTGAAGAATACAGGGAAGTAAATCCCATATTTTTGTATTTAATTCCTCCTTTCTGGTTTTGCGAGAATTTTGAGTTGATACGGTTTCATTTAGTTTCCAATCTTATTACAACTCTTGTTAAGTAAGGTAGGAAGACATCTTGTCTTAATTCTTGCAAGATACACCAAATTCTTTGTTCACGGATTCACGCAAGGAAAGAAAATTTCCCGCTAATTTTGTTTCTTTAAATTTGAGAAGTGGGTGCCTTCATCCAAAGCATGGGTGCCTTTATCAATTCTCAGGGATGCTTTTAACACTTTATAAGACGAATTTTCCGTAATTATTTATTCCATAAAAATGCCTAAAAACATAAGAAATAATAGTATTAGTACAGTAATTAAGAGCTAAAAATATACATTATCGGAATCAAATAAGGCATATCAAATATGTCTATCAATTGTCGTCGTGGCACAAATTTGTTTAATGACTAAATTTTCATAGTGTGGCCTAAAATATGTAATAAGAACCAACATTTTGCAGGTGACCCAAAGTCTCTAACATGGGTAAAAATGTGTCTCGTGACCCGGTTTCTGGCGGGCTTAGACCGACAGTTGGTTTTTGATTACGTGAATCTATCTTTGGGGGTGGGATCTTAGTCTCAAACCATCCCCCTGCGAATAAAGGCTCAATTCCTAAACTTATACATCAACCCAAAGATGTGTTATTTTAACCAAAAATTGTCATCATGGCCCAGTATTGTAAACAAAATATTTCCAGTCACTTAAAACGTCTTGTTTCCCAAAATTGTTTTGTGGCCCGAAATCTACCACACACGTCATGCAAAATCTACCTTATTACTCAAATTTTGTGGTGATTTGGCTTCCTTTTTGGTCTTATTAATCCATGCAGGTACAAGGACAACCATAATGGCTGTTTTCTCATATTAATTCATTATCATAACCCCTTCCCTTCCGATTCACATTGTTGGCTTTTACTATAATAGATGATCAAGACATCTTATACTAAATCCATGTAAACAAAATTCGTACGTTATATTTTTTGAAAAATAAGATTGCGAGAACTAGATAGAAATGGAACAGTCGTTCAATTGTTACTAATAGCAGTTTGAAGCATGACGTCTTCGTTTTTCTTCATTTCTTCGTCTTCAAATCTTCATATTAACTAGAGTTATGTCTCAACATTTCTAAGTCTTAAGTCTAACCTAACGAAGTTGACTTTGGTAAGCAATTCAATGGTGAGTTTTATCACCAATTGACGAACAGTTTGACATACCAATTCATGTTGGTGTTAACCTAGCAGTGCTATGGTATCCAAATTCCACCCTTTTTACAAACCCGAAAAAACAGAAAATTGAGAAGTCTTTTGTTGGGGCTTTGCTCGAAGTCTAATGGCATGGACTCCTGTATTCTTCTGCGGAGATCACTGGTATGGAGATTGATAATGCGAGATTGTTGTTGTTTATAATACTAGTGCAGAGATGGATAGTGTGATGACCAAAAATCTGGCATCTTTGGATCACAACCAAAAGCATTTAAACCATAGTACAGTACGATATCTTATCGTGAAATCAACTCCCATGATCATTTAAACAATGAGAATTAATCAATCAACTTAAAATAAATTGACTCAAATATTTAACGTGGTTCAACAATCAGACTGTCTACATCCACGGGTAAAAAAGATTTGTATTCCTTTTATTATACATCATCATAAAATTCAACAAATAATTGATATGTCATAAAATCATGAACATAATAATCATCGTAAACTGAACTTAAAATTTTACATAAGTTCATACCTAAACTCTTTGCTATCACTTCAATGTCTTCAGTATAATTTCTCTCCCCCATTTCCAACCCTTTTTCATGTTTATGAGTTTGGTAATTATAGTCAATTTGATGGATCCCACCAATCTACTTTTCCACCTATTTATTCTTATCCATTCTTGGTGCGATATGTAGTCCCGCAAAGCTTATTTGCAATTTTTGCAAGGCCAGATCGTTCCTCCTGCAAGTCTTAGCATGCGTACTGTTTGCTTCTCGTAATTTCTCACTGGTTATCCCGCAGCTCTTCTGCGGTCTTGTAGTTAAGTTATTGTTTTTTTGGATTGGGATGACTGTTGCGGTCTTATTTGAATCATGACATGTTTGACACGTAGCTCTTTAAAGTGAATCGTCATGCTTTAGTTCTTTTTGTTCCGCAGCTTGTAAAGTCGATACGTATCATTCATACATCAATACTCATTATTACTCTTTATTGAGTCATGCTTTCCCGCAACATGTTGTCAGTCGAGCAGTTAAAGTTGTCTGTCTTGATCAGTGTGCCTTACTTTCCCGCAACCCATATGTCGGTCATGCATTAATGCTGTCAGGTTCAAACTTTATCGAGTTTGCAGCTGTCGATTCAATGCTTTAAAAGGCTTTGTTCCAGTGTTTTTCGTCTCATCGTAGCTCGTTACTTCTCCAATAGTTTTTGGACACGCGTACCTCAGAATTTATTCTCTCACAGATAGTGTGGAGATTGTTGATGTAGAGATGGATGGTTCGGAGGCTGTTGGTGCGAAGATTTTTGATGTAGAGATTGCTAGATGGTCCTGATGTAGATGTACGTTGGTGAACCGTAGCGTTTGATCGAATTCTAAGGGTAGAGATACATTTTTCCTGGCGGGAATGACTATCTACAAATTATTTTTTAAACTATATTCTTATTCGTCGTCTCTTTCTAGTTCTTATATTTATCCTACGACCTTTCTTTAAAATGCTCTTGCTAAGTGTTCTCAAATTACAAATATTTATGCTCGTAAGGTTTCCAAAATAAAAGCTAGCCGGAAGTTGGACATTGGGGAGGATGCTTTCATCCCTGTTGCAGAGAAGTATACAATGGCTCGCTTTCGTTGGGTGCGGATGCTGGAGCTCTGTGGTTTTTATCATTCCCTTGTCCATGATATTGTTTGTCTGGCTTGTTAATTTGTATGTTGTATTTATCAGTAGACTTTTTAGTTGCTAGGTACTCCATTTGTTTTTCTTCTTTGTTGCACATGTTTATACCGATTATTATTAAATATATAAAGATATTTTGTTGGCGTATTGTTCGTTCCTCCGTTTTTTTATTTGTTTTCTCGTCTCGTTTTGTTGTCTGTTATATGCTCTCGTAAGGTGTTTACATCAATCAGGAACTATCTCTCCAAATTTTTCGTCATTGTGGATTTCTTTATCCTGCCTCGTTCGGCGGAGAGGACCGTCCCCCTTCAACTCGTGAAGACATTCGGTATAGCCGAAAATATCGTCATTTCCTAGATCGTGGACCCACATTGTTGGACTAGGGGCATTTGTAGCAGTATGTGATCATATTAATCATTTAACTGAATTATTGTCTTGAGTTGTTAGCGGAGACTTTTCTAGTGTCGCGAATAGATATGAATGCTGAAAAGAATTCAAGAAGATTTATGATAACTGGTTGGTAACAAAAGTGATGGGTTAGCGCTTTTTTCCTCATTCCATTTTATTCGATTCTTGTATATTTGTCGCTACATTAGTGTTTATGTTGAAATTTTCATTGACATGTACAACCAATAATTTGATAAAATACAGTAAATAGAAAGATTTTAACTAACATTTTGATACACTATAAATAGAAAGATTAAAATCAATTAATTAGAAAGGTTCCAATTAACCATTTATTTACTTATCAAACATTTGATCAAATTACAGTCTCTAATTCAATATCTAATTCATAATCTTTATATGCATAGAAGATGAATCAGGATAGTGAAACGTTTAAATAGTATCTTACACAATAAATACATACCTAATGATCTTTTCTTTCTTCTCTGATTACTCTTCCTTAGCTTATTCTTCTTTCAATTTTCCGACCCCTATCTGCTGAATGATCTCTTCTATTTATAGATTATCTAATGGGTCTCTCTTGTCCCGATACCTTCTTTCGTTCTCCTTATTATCTTCAGATCGGGATGATTGTATGGTTGATAGGTCATGCTCTTCTTTTTTGGTCAGTTATCTTATATGATTAACACGTACTCTTCGTTCTTTGAGAATCATCTTTGTCCCGATCATAGGTGTCAATCATGTGGTTAAAGTAATAAAAGTAATTATTGCATTTACTTTCCCGTTCCATGTTTATGTAATACTCTTACTTTCCCGTTCAATAAGCATTTAATGCTATCTGTTTCGATCAGTGTGATACTACTTTCCCGATCTTATGTGTCAATCATGCAAGGATCTATTCAGTCTTTCACATCTGTCATTTACTCGATCTTTTCATACGGTTATGATTGTGTGCTTCTCGTTCTTCTTAAAACCACTGCTTCTTTCCTTAATCATCTTACACGTCGTTTTTCTTTTATTTCCTAACAATTAGTACTCTGGCCTTGCTAACTACATCTAACCATGCTAAGCGTGTCAATTTATTCTTCTCCGAACGTTATGGTTCATCGTGGAGGAAACATGTTGAATGAATATAACAATAGGTTTACTTTTATTTGGACGTGATGGTTTGCAGTGGAGGAAACATGTTGAATGAATATTGATAATAAGTTTACACTTCTCCGAACGTGATGGATTGTCGAGGAGAGAAAATTTTGAATGAATATTTAATAATAAGTTTACCCTTTTCCGGACGTAATGATTCATTGCATAGGACACATGTTGAATAAGTATTAATATAGGTTCACCTTTATCCAACGTTATGGATCGCTATGAGGAAACATGCTGAATGAATGCTAATGTATTATTTTTCTCCGGACGTGATGGTTCTTCACGGAAGAAACATGTTGACTGAATATTAATAATAAGTTTACTCTTCTCCTGACATGAAGGTTCTTCGCGGAAGAAGCATGTAAAATGGATATTAATAATAAGTTTGCTTTTCTCCGGACGTGATGGCTTGTCGCAAGGGAAACACGTTGTATAAATATTAATAATAAGTTTATCTTTCTTCAAATGTGATGGTTTATCATGGAGAAAACATTTGAATAAATATTAATAATAAGTTTGCTCTTCTCCAGACGTGATGGTGAAGCCAAGGAAACATGTTGAATGAATAGTACTACTAATAAGTTTATTCTTCTCCGGACGTGATGGACCATCGTGGAGGAAAAATGTTGAACGAATATTAAAATAAGTTTACTCTTCTCCTAACGTGATGGTTCGTCACAGGGGAAACATGTTAAATAAATATTTCTCTTCTTGAATAGGTGATAAGCGTTTATTTAAAACTAATGATTTGTTATTCTTTGTATCCCTAAAACTACTGGTCCTAGAACCAGAAATAAATAGGTCGTACATGCTTCAATTGAATAAAAATTCCAACCCGAATCCCAACTCTGGTTGGTGTTTTGTTCAAAAATTCGAGAATCTAGATTGTATTGTCATGTCATAAGAAAAGAAGAATTGGGGAGACATTTTGCATATTACCCAAAGGATTGTGCATATAAATATTTATAAGAAAATTTTATGAGTTTTGAGTGTTGTTATCCATTATGATTCCTTATTGGTTCCGTTTTTATTTCTTCGATCAATATCCTGGTGGTTATTACTTGCTCTGCAACTAGGTAAGTTATCTCCATCAATCGGTTAAGGATGGCGTCGATTTTAGTTTAAGTATGTTGCTCTACCGTTACTTCTTCGTTTGGTTGTGTCTTCAAAAAAATTCGGGTTCAAAGTTTTACATTTGGCCTTCTTGTTGGTTTTTTAAGTTTCGGTGTTGTTTCCTTATCTCTGCGTGGTATCCCCTTGGTTTATTGACAGGATTTTTTGGTCCTACAGTGATACCGTGATTTTTCGTTTATTGGTATGGGTATTTCTATAGACGTGACATTGTTCCTAGTGTCTAGCTTAGTGAAAAGTGATGATTGCTAGGCTCTCGAGGAATTGTCTTTGGTGGGTTTACGTAGGGTGATGCGATTCTGATGTTATGAGATGGTTTTAAGCTGATCCGAGGGTATTGATCATTTTTTATAGAATCAAACAGACCTGCAACAAGCGACAAAACATACGCTCCGGATATGAACAATATTCTTTCTTAGCAGCTTTGTATGCCTTGGCGACTGATGAGAAAACTGCAAATGCGAAAATGAAATTTACTTGTGCTTTATACTGTCTCCGGAAATGAAGCTACACGCATTAAATCTAGCTTTTCAAAATTACGTCGAGTAAATATCTGTTACCGCCCCAACTACTGCCAACTTTGGTACAGCTACAGGGGGTTCTACTCAGACTCCAGGGAACCTGCAGGGGAGCTAAAAGGCACTCAACCCAAGCACAACAGCTCACACCTGGGCATAAAGAACTCTGACCGGAAGAAGACCGTCCGGATTAGACAGGCACCTTATAGACTCATTTCTAATGATTAATCTTGGTTGCTGGAACACTAGAGGGCTTAATGACCCTCTAAAACAGTCTGAGGTTAATAATTTTATCATTAGGAATAAACTTAAAGTGTGTGGGCTGGTTGAAACCCATGTCCAGGTCTTAAACAGAGATAGAATCAGTAACAAAATTATGTCTCATTGGTGCTGTATGGATAATTACTTACATCATAATATGGGAAGGATATGGCTTATGTGGGATCCAACTTTTGTTAATGTTAATCTTATTTTTTGCATTGATCAAGCCATTTTTGCAAGAATTTCTCTATAGAATGGATTGTCCTTTGTGCTAACAATTGTGTATGGTTTTAACACCGAAGACAAAAGAGTCGGCCTTTGGGCAGATATCAATAGTTTTGCTGCCTCTAATCAGCAACCATGGTGCTTGATGGGTGACTTTAACACCTACATCTACTCTCACGAGAAGGAGGGTGGAGACCCAGTGGTGCTGAACAATATGTTTAATTTCTAAGCTGCCTCCAGGACTCACAGATTTTCGATTGTTAATCCATAGGAAGCTTTTACACCTGGACAAACAAACAAGATGCCAACACCAGGATCACAGGAAAACTTGACAGAGTACTGATCAACATGGCCTGGCTCGATCAATTCATCGATTCGGTTAGTGATTTCCTTCCCAACGGAATCTCTGACCACTCCCCCATGCTGATCAGTATTTTTGAGGGACGCGGGTCGGGGCCAAAAGCTTTCAGATTCTACAACACCTGGGTTGAAGAGGCCGACTTTCTTGATATAGTCAAGACAGCTTGGAGTATCCCACTTCGTGGAACTCCCATGTATAGCTTCGTCAAAAAGCTCAAGAACGTAAAGGCTCACTTAACCTCCTGGAGGAAGAGTAAATTTTCCAATTTTGACTCACAAGTGGAAAATGCAAGATCCAACATGGCTATTGTTCACAAAGCTCTCCAAGATACCCCCTTGTGCCCCACGACTATCAATTCTGAGAGAGAGGCATATAGGTATTTCTCAAGGAAAGCTAGACTACAAGAGTCCATGAAGAAACAGCAATCCTGGATCCGTTGGCTCAAGTTGGGGCACAACAATACCCCTTACTTCCATAAGGCTATCATGGAAAGAAGAGCCAGGAACAGAATCCTGGTCATACACAGCCCAAATGGCAACAGACTCACTTCAGACGAAGACATTTCTAGGGAATGTGTGGACTTCTATTCCGATCTCTTTGGGCTCCACCCAGTTACCCCCATTGATCTCAATGCATGGGATCAAATCGAGCTTCCCCAGACAGCCTCCGAGGAAGACGCTTCTGACTTGGTGAAACCTATATCAGACGACGAAATAGTTCTTGCCCTCTCGACTATTGACTCTGATAAGGCCCCAGGGCCTGATGGCTTCTCTTCTTTCTTTTTCAAAAGCAGCTGGAGGATTATAGGCCCCGACTTCATAAAAGTTATCAAGAGTTGTTTTGCCAGCGTAAAGCTTCTGGGAGAGGTAAATGCTATTCTACTCGCTCTAATTCCTAAGCTATCTAATGCCTCTTCTCTCAATGATTTGAGGCTAATAGCTTGCTGAAATGTCATATGCAAGTGCATAGCTAAAATTTTAGCTACCAGACTTAAACAAGTTGTGAAGAAGGTGGTTAGTCCCTGCCAGTCGGCTTTCATCTCTGGGAGGTCCATGCAGGATAACATCATGCTGGCTCACAAGTTTCTCAGGAATTACCACAGGGATAATGATGAAGCAAGGTGTGCTCTCAAGATAGATCTAAGGAAAGCCTATGATTGTATCAGGTGGGATGCCATCCTTATTACCCTTCAGAAGTTCAAGATTCCAAAGAAATTCATAGACTGGATTAGTATGTGCATCACTTCTCCTAAATTCTCTATAATGGTGAATGGCTCGTCTCACGGATACATTGAAGGGAAAAGAGGTATTCGCCAAGGATGACCGCTATCTCCTCACATATTCTTCATGCTTATGGAGGTATTCAACTCCATTATCCTCAAGCACGTAGGAATGGGTCTCTTCAAACTCTACCCAAAATGCAGAGACCCTATTGTCACGCATCTCTGTTTTGGACGATCTTCTGGTCTTTATGAAGGGAGATGTGTAGTCGGCCATATCTCTGGCCTCCAACTCTCACCATCTTCTCTGCGAGAACAGGTCTGGAGGTCAAAAACAACAAGAGCAATATCTTCATATCTTCGGTGAATACCAACGTTGCATTCAACATCAAGTCTGTTCTTGGCTTTGAAGTCGGGAGGATGCCTGTCAAATACCTTGGCCTCCCTTTATTGTCTACCAGACTGGCGCACTCGGATTGTCTGCCGCTCATCGACCAGGTCACGTCTAGGATCAAATCTTGGAAAGCTCGAGCTTTATCCTTCGCAGGCAGAATTCTGCTCATAAAGGCAGTTCTGAGCAGTATGCTGATCTTCTGGACTTCCTGTTTTGTCCTCCCAAAGAAGACTTTTAAGTGCCTTAACTCCTTATTTAGGAATTTTCTGTGGGCAGGCATCGAGCTCACGTACAAGTAACCAGCGGTAAAGAGGAATACTATTTGCTACCCACAAAAGGAAGGAGGCCTGGGCATCCGATGTCTTGAGACCACTAATGCGGAAACCAACCTCCACCGCATCTGGGATATTGTCAGCAAGAAGGAGACCTTATGGGTCGAATGGGTCAGCAAAAATCTCATTAAAAACAAGGACTTCTGGCACATCAAGGCCCCCGTGGACTGTTCCTGGTGTTGGAGACGTATCCTGGACCATAGAGATAAGGCGTCTAAGTTCACCCTCCACTTGATTGGTAATGGAACAACACCAAACTCTAGAAAGACAAATGGCTTCCACAAGGTAATCTTCTCAATCTTTTCCCCCCTCAGATGTCTTATGATTCTCCCATCACTCAGAATCTAAGGTCAGCAGCTGTCTGGAGAATGGTGAATGGGTCATCTCTCCAAATCTCTCCAACGTTCTGGGAAACCTCTCCGGGGAAATCACTAACACAAGAACTGGCCCTCAAATCGAGGATAGAATTGTATTGACAGCGGGCCTTTCAGGTGAGTACACTCTCAAGGACACATACAACTCCTTGAGGGACCAAAAAATTGACTCTGTTTGGAACCAGTTGGTCTGGTTTCCCAATGGTATTCTGAGGCGTTGTTTTGTGGCCTGGATGGCCCTCCAAAGAGGTTTGAAGACTAGATACAAGCTCTCATCTTGGGGTATGGACGTAGATCCAACTTGTGTCATGTGTAACCTCATGATTGAGGATGACCTTCATCTCCTTTTCAACTGTCATTATGCGAAAACCGTTTGGAACAGACTCCTCAGGATCTTGGGGATAAGAGGGTTGGATCATACAGACTGGGAAGAGAAGATAAAATGGTGCACCTTCCACATAAAAGGAACCAAGACAGACGGCACAGAGCACATTTGGTACGAAAGGAACAGAAGAATTTTCACTCAGAAGTTTCTCCCCACATACCAGATTTTTTATAGAATTGTCGAGGATGTTAAGCTCAAGATGGCGGCTAACCCTCTCTCTTTGCCTGACAAAAATAATAGCAGAGCCTTAGCCACAGAGTGGAACTTGACAACAGACTACACGAATTCTAGCTACATCTCATGCACTTGGCACAAACCAGAAGAAGGGGAAGTAGCTATCAATATAGATGGCTCGCTAAATGGATCCACTGCAGGGTACGGGGCCATCATTAGAGACTCGAATGGTGTCCCCCTGGTCGCTGTTGCAGGGAGCTCAAATCCCCTAAATATTACGTTGCACGAGCTTCAAGGAGTGGAAGCAGGTCTCAAGGCAGCTAATAACAACAACTATCCAAGGATTTCAATCAGATCTGATTCTAAGTATATTATCAACCTTCTCTTGAACTAATCTATGAAGGCTCCTTGGAACTGCCACCATGTCTGGGAGTCGATAAAACGTCTTATGTCCAAGTTCTCAACTTGTAAGATTCAACACACTTACAGAGAAGCCAACAGAGCGGCCGACCATCTTGCCAGGCTGAAGTTGATGGGGAACTATGTGGAAATAGACCTCAACGTTCTCGATGAAGATCTTAAGAAAATCGTAACTGAAGATGACGAAGGGAAAATTTACTACCGTAAGACCGTGAACAGTACAGGGATTCCTGGTTGAGTCTAGTTGTTGGGCCCTTCCTGTTAAGGCCTGCTGGGTAGTTATGCTTGTTGTCTTTTAGGTTTTTTTGGTTTTGGTTTTTTCTTTTTCGTCTTTCTGTTGGTTGGGGTCCCCTTAACCCCCTCTCCTTTTCAAAAAAAAATAAAAAATATCTGTTACCAGTTACGCTTACTGACCATACTTTGTCGGATAGGGGAGCGACTTTGTATCTGCAGAAATAGTTAAAACACGATTTTGAAAACACATTATTCTTGCATGAAGTAAATAATAACATAATAACTAGTGACTTTTTGTCTGAACACTTAACTAGGATATCTATTAGGGATTTTAATGCAATATGTGGGTGAGTTTTCACGTATATATTCCTCGTACGAAGAACTCACAAGACAATCTGTTTTGTCGTAATTTCTAAAATAAAATAATGTGAAACGGTGTTGGCTGCTTAGCTGAAGTAAATTAAAGCTCGTAGTGACTTAAGTAAATGAGTTGTAAATTATGTAAAAAAAAAACTTGCGAGTGTTGGAAGAAAGGATGAATTTAAATAACATATAAGTAAAGGTGTTGAGCGTAAAGAAAGCATTAATGGTGCAGAATTTAAAGAACTATGAATAAATAACTTGTTGAAAACATGTAACTATTCTCCTAAAAACTATCAATTTTTTGAGAGCTACATTAGTTGTGGTTTAAAGAGATTCACCGTCCCCTTATATTGGGACCAAAATGTAGTTGATGGAAATATTATATAACACACCCATGTATAGATACTCAAGCTAATAAGCTAAACACAAAAAAAATAGAGAAAAAGATTATATTCTTATTAAGAGAAAACAACTAGGGATCTATCCTCCATAGCTTGGAGACTAAGGCCTTTGTTTATATGGATTAAGGAACAAACCTCATCGATCCTATACTTCTCATGGAACATTAGAACTTAGTTATACTAAGGTTCTAGAATATTCTTAATAGTAAATTCGGATTTGAAACCTTACAATATAAATCGTGGGTTAATGGGGTGCATATAAAATATGGTATCCATAAAAATATTATAATAGGCCCCATATTGCAACAAATTCTACCTTAAGTTTTATAATTTTTGTTTTAAAAACTACTAATAATAGGTTTGAATAGCATAAAATTTTTGATAAATATCAAAAATATCATAAAGTTAATACATAATTGAATTATTTTACAATTTGTGTTACGTTTTTTGTAGCAAAAAAAACGTCTAAAAATCTCGTTTGGTCGCTATTTTGTAGAGTGGTGCTATCCTTTACTTATACAATTTTTCCCCAACTAAAATTTTCCGGCTCAGTCACTGCTCTCATAGGAGTTGCTCTAATAATCCTTGAACTCATATCTCAGAACACATCTTCGAAATATGCTTTGTGTATAACGTTTTCGTGATCATCAGGTACAATTTGTGAATGGATGTGTAGTCCACTAATAAAAGAAAATGAAAGATTAGATATTGACATTTTCTATAGAGTTGTGACTTAACATATAAGGTTATCAAAATTTTAAAGAGTCATTTTCAGGTGTGGCAAACTTGTTGATAAGTTTATCCACCATTTTATATGCTCAAGAACAAATCCTGGCAAGTTAAAGTTAGATTATAGGCGTATCGCCAGGTCCATTCAAAAAAAATCCTGTCAAAGTCCTTCTTATAAGATAACAAGAATAGAACTTATGTGCTCCCAAGTACAAAATAATTACACAACGCGAAAAAATTCTCAACGGCTCTTTCTCTCTTCTCTCTCCTCTTTCTCTCATTTCTCTTCTCCTTTTTTTTCGGTAATAGCCTGTGAGTAAATCTCTTTTGTTTCTCTTCCTTAGATGAGGGGAGTGATACGAATGGGGGTATGGTTTCAATCAGTTAAGTTGGGATTATGAATCATAGATCTGGGTTAATCCTTTTTATCATTATTTGATTAAGAGAGTTATGATTGTCACTTACTTCAAAAAAACAAAAAATTGCATTCATTCATCCATGTAGACCTTATAGAAAATGCATTCATCTCATACTTATATTTTTATTGCATTCATGTATATGCGTATCTCATTTCTCTTCCCTAGTTCTAAGAGTTTTATTTCAAAATCTTAGATTTCAAGGATCTTTGGGTAAGCTGAAGCTCTTTATACCCTTTCTTGGATTGTTTCTAATCTTTAGTATACTGAATCCTAGGATCTTTGTATATGTTGACCTTTATGGAAATTTCCTTAGACCCTTGCTTAGATTGGTGCATCATTTCAGTCTCTTGTTTTTTTAATTTCTCTGCTATTTCTCTTGCCATATGTTTAGTGTAGTCTGTTAAGCCTAAAATTACTATATTGATCATTTTCTTTCTTGTTCTTTCTGAAAATCTTTATCTTAGATCTCAATTTTGATTTAACCCCCTTTCCCTTTCTTTTATCATTCGATCTTGAAATTTTGCTTTGTTATTAATCCTGGAATCCTATTTATCTCTCTATCTACATTTTTATTTTTTCAATACTGGAATGATTCGTTCATATAATTTCAACAACTAGAGACCAAATATACAACATTAAAACCTGCATAATCTGAGATAACTATAATTACAATAATACCAACTACTTAATATCCGATAGCAAAAGTATAACTAGATCATAGTCTTCATAAACAGGACTAGTATTAAAAAGATAACAAAATAGTAAAACCTTGCATTACTGCCGACCGACCAAGAAATTTTACATAAACCAAAAAAGAGAACAAGTAATTGGGATCTAGCATGTAGGACAAAAATCTTTACTAGTATATTCCTTGCTTACTATTGTCCAGCCCTCCGTTGATTATGAAAATATTGTGCTGCCATTTCATCCATATAGGCATAATCTAAACCTGTTGGAAATTTATCCTTCAATATTGGAATCTCTGCAGGACATGACCTTCCAGATTTTCCTGGATTCTTCTTTCATCCTGTTGCCTGAGCATTTTCTTATGTTATGGAGAAAGATTGCAAGAAGCAAGCAATTTCCCTTTATTTAGATGAAGGAAAACCTCTTGACCACATGATGCACATAAATAATAATAAATCTGGTGTAGCTGCCCTTACATGCATCGTGTAACCTTGGTAGATGCTATTTCTGTATTATTAGGAACATGTGCATGATCGTAAGCCATTTTTCTTCTTCTGAATTTCTTCTCTGATTTTTTTTAAGATGTTTTGATTTTGCTTCTTCTCTCTTTGGCCCCTTTTATTATAAATATTTGCATTTAATTCATTCTTACTCTCCTTTCAGATGCCTCGATACCTTCTATTAGTTTTAACTTTCATTTATCACTGGTCTTTTCATTTACCTAATACAACTTGGTTCAACTTCTTTTCTCTTTTTGATACTCTGGTAGAAGTAAAGACATGATAGGTAAAAAGTAAAATAGGAACTATTATGGTTTAGTTGTAAGAAAATTAGAGTTCCAGTTAATTTTTGAATATTAAACTTAAGTGTCAATTTCAGTCGATTGACATTCATTTGACATTGGTCCTTTCAATTTTTGTCCCTTATTTCAAACCTAGTATTGCCCATTAGTTGTCAGTCGTATCCTGATACTGGCTTGACTTTGTACATTCTTCTGCATCTTTTACATTAGTTGTATTCATCCTTAACACCTTCTTGTCTTATTCCTATTGGAGCATGTCTCTTTTTATAACTGCATCTCTGTTAATATTTGTTCTTCTCACTCACGAGACATCTTAAAGAGTTTATTTATTTTAAATTTTAGCCTTGCTGCTGCATCCTCGTCTATTCTAAATAGTCTCATACCAAGTTCTTAAATATCATTAATAAGTATCTATCTCTTCCTTGGTTTCCTTATTCTTTATCTTCCTTTCTCCTTTCTTTCTAATAAATAATGCATAATGAAGAGTTTCTTTACCAGCATCTTAGTGGTCTTTCTTTATCTCAACGTTTTGCAAACCATATGTATGTAGGAATTCTACCTACTCCGGCAGAATTCATTAGAGATTTTGGGATAAAAGAGCATAACATCTTATCTAGGTATTCTCTATCACTCTTTCAAACCATGGGAGATAATAGGAACATTATCTTATTTTGGGGACCTAATATATCCTTTCAAATCATAGAAGTAGATCCAAACTTATTTATTCTTACCTTCTATTCTTTTGATGAGTTCTTTTGGGTCTCTTCTAAAGGAACCTGGTTCCCTTTTGGAAATATGATGGATACCACTAAGGCCTACCCCAGAATGCAATTATTGACTAATCTTGTGAAAGAAACACCTATTTGGGAAAATGTTTTTAACATCAAGCATGAGCACAAAAATGATGAAATCTTAGGTTTAATATCAAGAAAGTTAGGTAAAATCAGTAGAGTGTGTGCAGAAACACTGCATCTAACTCAGAATTCAGGTCTAAGGTTTTGGCATGGGTCAATATTGAAAACTTTGATTGATAGGCTATTGGTGAAAGTTAGTAAATACCCAGTAACAGATATATACTTCAACTACCTTAACCTCCCCTCTCAGTTTTGTTATCATTGTCTAAGATTTGGTCATAAAGAAGATATTTGTGCTTCCCGTCAAAATCTAGAGGATATTTATGACATCTCGGTAGATTCTTCTTTTCAAGGGGATGATTTGCACTTCATCAGTGACGTTCAAGTACAAATCTAGAATCCAAAAGACAATGCTAATTACAAAGGAATCCAACATTCTGTTGAACCATTTATGGAGCTAGAAGGAGTAAATGAAACATACCACCAACTCTTTGAACCAAGCCAGATCATTCATGAATCTGTTTTTTCTGAGATAGTAGTAAATGTTCAAGTTGATTCCCATATCTTTTATCTGACTCAGATATATGTATTTAGTCATTGACTCGGTCATTGAACATTCTCATTCAATATTCTGGAAAATTTCAGTTTTTGTCCATATTCTCCTCTGGAACCGATTCATGATAATATTCCCCTTCCTATTTAAGTTAGCGAGTCGACCGGATCCTCTGATTCCATAAATTTCTCTGTTACGGGTCTTCTCCATACTTTCTCCAGACGTCTTCTTAATCAAGAAAAGGAAAAGATTTTCCATGGAGTCAAGATAACCCCAAAAAAATAATCCAATCCCCCATCTTTTCTTTGCGGATGATTGCCTCCTTTTTCTCAAAGCTGATTTAAATGAATGCAAAAACTTACTAAATACTATTGATATATTTAATAAAGCATCAGGTCAACTTATAAATTTTGATAAATCAGGACTCTTTTTTAGCAAGAAAGTTCATCCAAAACACCAAATAATTATGTCTAAACTTCTTAAAATAAAGAAAATATATTTAAAGACTCTTACTTAGGAGCCCCGTTCTTGATAGATAGGTCTAAGATTAAAACATTTGAAACAATAGTGGAAAAGATGGAACAAACAAATAAAGGTTAAAAAAGCAAAGTTCTTCCCCAATCTAGTAACTCTCAATAAATCTTTCCTGGATAGTATGCCAATATTCCAAATGGGATGCTTTGTAATACCAAAAAAGATAACAAACAAAATAAATGCAATTCAAAGAGACTTTTGGTGGGGTATAGAAACAAACTCCAAAGTACATTATCCTAAGGCTTTTACCTGCCTCTGTAAACCCTTTAATAAAGGGGGATTGGGATTTAGAGATGCTCATAAAATTAACTTACTATGATTGCTAAAGTGGCTTGGAGACTCATAATAGAACTGATAAGTGCATAATTTACATGTTTTGAATATCATTTTCTTACACCTATTTGCTGGATTTCATGTGAATTACCTTGTATTATTATTATTTTTTCATATTGTGTCTTTTGTAGGTTACATCTCTAAAAGAAGTGAAAATTGAGTGCTTTAAAGAGTGAAATACCAAAGTCCCAATGGAACTCTGTTAAACCCAGGATTTCTACCCATTAGGTCGAAGAGAATGAGAAAACGGATCCAACAGCGAAAGAATGAAGTTATTCCGACTTCGTATGAAGAAGTTATGAGCATTTGAAGCAAGTCAAAATTGTCCAAAAAGGTGATCGCACATAATTTAAAAAGGCAGACGCGGCTAAATTCGGGGCAGCCAATACTAATAATGAAGGGAATTGAACTGTCAGTTTCTTGAGACTGACAGTTGAACGCTTTTTGTTGATGGCGCTAGGCCATTTGCTATGCGCCACCATTTTCTTCTTCATTCTTTCGAACACGTATAGAAAACTACAGGTCAAGTTTCCGGGCGGTTTTCTGGCTAGTATTTAAGCTAGTTATGGATGTGGTGTGATGGATGGATGGGTTTCGAAGAGGATTGTTGCTTCCATTATCATGAAGATGAAGAAAGAGTGGATTGAGGAAATTTCCAATGGAAGTTGATAGAGTGGATACGCTGCGATGATCATGGTATTGATCATGATTGAATCAGTGATAAAATTGTTGGTGGTGAACTCGAGTTGGTTCGAGAGGAACCTGCTGGTAGTGATGGAGCTTGAGATATGGAGTAGTTGAAGGGGTTTCTGAGTTTGGTATTGATTATAGCGAGGGATGAATTATAAGCAGAGATTCAACAGAGTTCGAGCTGGACGTGATGGCTAGAGATGGGAATCAGTTGTTGGTTAATTGGCAATGGTTGGCTCGATTTTTGTGGCTGAGAAAATATGAAGATGGGAAGGATATGATGGTTACTATTATATATATATATACTATTTGATCTGTTTTCGAAGAATGGGAGGAAGGTGATACTCAAGTTGAGCTAAACAGAGCGACAATATCCTTGTTAGATAGGATTTGAGTTTGAAAAGAAACAGGGAAGTGGTTTCCTATTTTGGTTTGAGGTTGAAAGAAACATTGAGCTAAGTTTGGTTAGTTTGAGAAGAAAAGAAGTTCAAAATCTCAGCAGAGCTTATGTCCAGGTTCAAACTTGGTCGTAGAATCGAAAAGGAAAATTGAGGAAAAACTCAGACCTACTGTGATTACCAAAAATCTAGCGTCTTTGGATCACAACCATCAAAGTCAGAAACATAGTAAAATCAAATCTCTTAAAAAAAAAATGTATCATGTTAACAAATTGAACATGAAATTAATACAAGTATCAACACAGTGATTTAACGTGGTTCGACAATCAAATTGTCTACATCCACGGGTGATAAAGATTTAGATCATTTTTATTCATGTTTGTATATTACAAAAAGATATCAAGTACATAATTAAAGTCATATTAATCAAAAAAAAAATTGAACTATCAAATTAACACAAGTCTCATACCTAAACTCTTTGCTCTGAACCTATTCCTTATGTCAGATTTTCCAAAAAATTTCCAGTCCTTCTTTCTGTTTGAGAGTTTGGTATTTATAGCAAATTTCATGGGTCCCTCCAATCTAACTTTCCACCTATTAGTTCTTATCCTATCTTTGGAACCGAGTGTATCCCGCAAGACTTATTTGTATTTCCCTCCAGACTTGATTTGCGTACTTCGTATTTCCCTTAGTTTCTCGCTTTTAGTATCACGCACTTCCTCTGGGGATTTATACTCAAGTTTTTTTTTTTGGATTTGGATGGACGTTGCGGTCTTATTAGAATTATGGCATGTCTGACATGTGGCCCTTGAAAGTGACTTGTCATGCTTTAGTTTCTTTTTTTTCCGCAACTTGTACAGTTGAGACGTGTCTCTCATGCATCGATGTTTGACAGTTCCCTTTACTGTGTCAGGCTTTCCCGCAACTTGTATGTCAGTCATATAATGAAGCTATCTGTTTTGAGCAGTGTGCCATGTTTCCCGCAGATTATGTGTCGATCATGCAATGATGTTGTCTGTTTCAGATGTCTGTTTCAGTACTTCTTAAAGGATTTTGTTTCAATGTTTCTCGTTTTATCTTAATCTGATATTCCTCACATAGTATTTGAACACGTGTAGTTAGGATTTTATACCCTCGCAATTTGCCCATTTTTTCTTTTGAATTTTGGCATTCGGTAAAAATTTGAAAAAGGATAATAGTTATTACTCTTTCGATTTTTACGCCAGTAATAAATTTTCTTCCCACCTTTTGCTTTACTCTTCCTGATTTTCACGCCACTAATAAATTTTCTTCCCACGTTTCTGTCAGTTGGCGGTTTTCGAGGAAATCATATCTCTGATAAAGTTTCTCTCTCTTTCACTTTTCAACAGTTTCGTCAGTTTCAGTCTTCTCTTATTTAATGTTAGTCACATCTCTCATCTCATTTTTTATATTCTTTGTCTTCTTCTTCTTAAAGTTTTTGTGCTTTTCATTCTTCTGAACTTTTCAAAAATTCCTCAGTGCTTTTTCATTCTTCTGAACTTAGTGATTACTTAGTTTTTCAGGTAATTCTGAACTTTAAGAAGTAAAACACAGAAAAACTAAGTAATCACAGAAGAATTACCTGAACTAAGTTCATTCTTCTGAACTTTTCAAAGAATTACCTGTAACGAAGTAAAACACAGAAGTAAAACACAGAAGGAAAATCAGAGAACTGATAACAAAGCCGCTGGTGGTGCTTCTCATCAAGATGATCATCCTTTAGATAGGAATTCATCTCGCTACACTGTGAAGCAGAAGAATGTGGTGGATGAATCTAGTACTTCAGAAGTTCAACCTTCTGGCTTAGTAAGGTCCGTAGATGTATCTACTGCGGCCAACAAACCAGCTTCTAAAAATAAGCGGTTAAACAAAAATTTTGGCTTTAGATCGATGAACCTTGTGGAGTTTAAAAAGAAACACAATCTTCAGCAATTAAAAGTTTCCTTCTACGATCCCGTTGAAGGATATGAAATTACATTGGAGATGATGGAGAAGTTTGAGTACAACAACAACAGGTTGTTAATACCTGCGGGATTGTTGGATGTGGGCATGAAGCTTCCCTGTACCAGAGCGGGAATTCTTTTCAATTTGAGGTTCTCGCAAGCCGTAACAAGTCCAAGCATAGTTTAGTCCGATCTGTTACCCAATATAACGGAAATTGGTTGCGCGTGTTGGATGAATGTAGTATGCGTAGCAGGGGAAAAACCAACTTCTCATGTTACTTCCCGACCCTGCGGAACATAAACACTACACGGTAGATAACTTCCATGCTACATACTCGGACAATATAGCTGTGAAGAATTATAAGAAATAGAGTGTCGGTCCGGGCCACAAAGGTGGTGAGGGATTCCGCTTGCTCTGGGAGATTGATAACTCCAAGTTGAACGTCGTTCCTGGGATGCAGGATCCTTTACAAGAAAATATCCGCAATGATCATCATTTCAGGTGGTACCGCACTCCCCTGATCATTGAAGGTCCATGGGTTTTCAGGTTCATCCAAGAAAGCGTGGTTTACAACCTTCTATCGCGTTTTCATCCTGACTGCCCTTGGCGGTTGAACTTTGAATGCTTCGCTTTTTCGCTTGTCAATGTGGTACGTAAAATTCCCTTTATCTTTTTATATCCAGCTTTAAACATTGTTTAATTGCTTTTCCTCTTTTTATAGCCGCAAGCTGAAGGAGGCTCCAAAGTAGATTCGAGCGTTAAGCGTAAAGCCCCTACTCCAACAGAAAAGGTATTGACTTATCCAAATGAATTCTTATGATCTTTATGGATTTTTTTTAATAAGTTCTTGCGGTATATTGAAAGGGTCGGAAGAAAGCTAAGTCTACGCCCCGTGTTTCTACTGACAGGGAGGAAGGAGAAATTCGCAATTCTTCCCCTAATCAACCAATATTGAGAGATGAGGATAGCTCTATTCCTGAGAGAAATGAAGAAGAGCATAATGTCCCACTTCAAATAACAAATTTTGAGTTTGCGGAATTAGTTGGTGATGTAGTGGAAGATACAGATGTTGCGGTCAATTTTCCGCACCAAACTGTTGATCCTGAACCTTCCCTCCTTTCTCAACTTTCTCCCATGTTTGGAGATGATCTTCTCGAACCTTCTTCAAGTGAAAATGATTCATCTGATAAAGAGGATCTCCCTATTCAAGGTGAACCGGGAAGTGTTGCAGCTGAAGTGTGCGAGATGGAAAATACCGTGGCCGTGGAGGGTGAACCAGCAAATACTATGGTAGAATCTTCTCCTACTGCAGATAATGTCGCAAGCGTGGATGTTGCTGATGCAATGCAAATAAATGAAGAAATCCCGCACAAGAATAAAGGAAAAGGAATTACGGGAGATTTAAATCTAATGGACGAGGAGGAAGAGGCTTTCCGTTGGTTTATGTCAAAGGAGATACTATTTGTTCCATGCGATTCTCTGTCGGTGGAATCAGAAAGTCCTACGGACGCTAACTTGCGGAAGTACATGCGGTCTGCACCGTATGACGCAGTGAAAGATGCCTGGCTAAGAGGCCAAGGCCAACCCGTAGACCCCTCCTTCTACATAAATCAACCTTCTTCTCTCGCGGAGACAGTTGCGCTTGCAGATGGCGAAGTGTACTCTTTCCCGCAACAAGCTCTATTGTAGATATTCTTATTGTTTTAATAACCTTAGATTTCATTTTATTTTCATCTTTATTTTTAACTTTAATCATGTAAATTGCAGCTTTCCCGGGGTCAAAACGCTGCACATATGGCTTATAAGTTTTATAAGGGACGATCTACGAAGATGGAGACCCAATTTAGAACTATGGAAGAAGAAGTTGCGGGTTTGAAGCGGGAAAATGATGCGCTTTGTCAGCATTTAATTGATCTTCAAAATCAAGGTTTAATACTTCCCCTCTCTTCATTTTTCTTACTTTATTTTCATGTTTTTCTGAATTATTTAATGAGATCAGCAGGGGATTCAAACCTTGTGGCTAAGCTGAAACATAGAGGCATGCGTCTGACAGAACATGTATTGAAAGTCAATAGTGAAAATTTGGAAATCAAGGGAAGTTTAAATACTCTGGTTGATATGATGAATGAAGCTAAATCGAAGTATGAGGAGTTAGACTCAAAGCACCGTCTTTTATATGGAGATTTTATCCACAAGAAGAAAGAGTACAATGCTACTTTGCTATGGACTAAGGATTGTCTTTTTGAAGCGCGGGCACGATCAGAGAGATTGGAAGAAGAGAATTTCAAACTCTATGTAGAACGCCAGAACATTCTTGCGGGATGTTCTCGTTCCGGGTCGCTCCACAACTCTCAGCTTTCTCTCTATATGGCGCAACTGATTAAGGATAGTGATAACTCAGCTTCCGATGCTCATGCCAAAGGGAATGCACTTGCGGATAAATCCGCAGCTTATCTGATTCCGTACTTCACCGTGAGAGTGATATTTTTCGCTTACATTGAGAGATTGAAAAATGTACAAAAGAGTCTAATCAGTTGTGGGAATGATTTACTGAAACAAGGGGAGTTAAACCAGTGTCTTCAAGATCTTCAGCAACTCACTGCCAATTATCATAAGCTTTCAGGAGAATATGATTTTCTTGATATTTCCAAATACGCAATGGCCCACGAACTAAAAGATTTTGAATCCCTCGCAAGAGGTATCTTATTTTTCTGCATACTTGAAATTGAATATTAGTTCCGCATTGATTAACCTGTTATTTTTGTTACAGGTTTTGAAAGAAAATTTAAAGATGCGGCCGCAAGAGCTGTTAAGGCTGAAGGAGAGCTTGGTGCTTCCAATGCTAAGATGGAAGAAATCAAAGGGAAACTGGAGCTTTTGGCTACCAAGGCTAGTGAGGCGCAACATCAGCTGGAACTTTTATCCTCTAAAACCAAAGAGGCAGAGGACAAATGGAAGCTGGAAACTTTGAGGCTGAAAGCTTAGCTCGGGACTTGGCTTCGGAGAAAGGGAAAATAGTTTTTTGGAAGGGGAGTGTCGAAAACTCTGCCGCCGAGGTATATAAGTGCAAGAAGGAGCTTGAAGACGCAAAAGCTTATATTTCTTGGTCGAGGATCGAAGCTCGAGTTGGAGTTACAAAAGCAGTCAACAACACTCTTGATAAAGTTAAGGCCGATGGATTTACCAAAGTCTATAGCCGCAAGGAAATCGCTCAAAATCCTCCTTTTAATGCAAAACCTCCCGCTTCTTAGTTTTTTCCTTTGTTTTCCTGTTGCTTAGTTTTTCCTTCTTTCAAATTGTATTTGCACTTTTCTTTTGTCGCACATTATTATTCCTGCAAAACAAATTTTAAATATACATAAATTGATTGTTAGTGCATTGATTGAGTGTGTATTGATTAACCGCAAGGAAATTTTGTACCTTGAGTTACTTTGAGGGTTGAAGCGCATGTAACTTCTCTCTGTCCAGGAGGAAATTAGGATGCGGTCCCTAGAGCACCTCCTGAAATGGAGAGTACCTGATACAATAATTAATGTAATGTTAGGCATCTCTGTGGCAAAAGATCCAATAGTCATACACTCATAGACATTCATATGGACTCTCTAGAGAGATTGAATTTGTTCTGTTTTACCTAGTATGAAGCCAAATTATTGTATGATTGCATTGTTAGTTATGGGTAATATGGTTTAAGATATTGTGCTTTCCAAGGATGTTGTAAGATTTCTCCATTCATATTCCGCAAGTGGTGTGAATCTTGTCCCGCAATATCTTGTATGACGTATGGCCCTCCCCATATGGGTGCAAATTTTGTTGCTTTTTTGTCTCTTTGATATTCTGGTATTTGTCGCAGTACATACTGCCCTTCAACAAAATTCCGCAACTTGACTTTCTTGTTATATTCTCTTGCCAGTCTTCTTTGATAATTCTCCATTCTTTGGAGCGTAAACTCCCTTCTTTCTTCTAAGTCATCCAACTTCTCAAGTATTAAATCTGTGTTTAAATTCTTTTCCCATGCTTCTTTCCTTGTTGTAGGTAACATAATTTTCGTTGGAATAACTGCTTCTGCTCCATAAGTAAGAAGAAATGGTGATTCTCCAGTGGCTTCTCTTCTTGTCATGCGATAGGCCAACAAAGTGTTATGAAGATGTTCACACCACCCTTTATGATGACCATCTAGAGTCTTTTTTAAGCAATAGTTTTATTTGTAGCTTCCGTTTGTCCGTTACTTTGAGTATAAAATGGAATGGACTTGTTCTTTTGGATATTAAATGCTTCGAAAAGCATATATCAATATTTTCCCTTTGTAATTGTTGTCCATTTTCTGAGACTATAGCTACCGGGATCCCGAATCTGCAAATTATATATTCGAATAAAAAGTTAAAAACATATGTATCCCTAATACAAGCAAGAGATTTGGCTTCAACCCATTTAGTGAAATAATTTGTTACTACAATCAAGTATTTTCTCTTTTGTGTGCCTTCCACTAAGGGCCCAACAATATCTACTCCACATTTTGCAAACGGCCAGGGGCTAAGTACGGAATTGAGTTCTGTTGCGGGAGCTTTAATTCTGTTTGCAAAGTGTTGGCATTCTTCGCACCTTTTTTCCAGGTTCTCCGCATCTTTATGCATAAATGGCTAGTAATACCCTTGCGTTTTTGCTTTCAGTGCAAGTGATCGTCATCCACTATGATTTTCCGCATCTCCATAATGAATATCTGTGAGAATACGTTGTCCTTCTTTTTGTGACAAACACCGAAGTAATGGTCCCAAAAAAAATCTGCGGTACAAAATTTTACCCCGCAACTGATAATTTGCAGATTTTGACTGCACTTTCTTTGCCTCTTTAGTGTCTGCGGGCAATATCCCATTTTGTAAGTACTGAAGTATCGGGAGCCTCCAATCCTCTTCAGATGATTCATTTTATGGTTTCTATGGAAGGCTCGCATTATCTTTAATGGCTGCATCTTCAATATCTTCACCAACTTCTTCTTCCATGTTTTTGACTGCCCATAACTTTATTGATGGCTCATACATTCACCCAATTTTGACTGATGAAGTATTTTTATCTTTGATCATTGAAGAAATGAATGCTAATGCATCATCATGACGATTTTTCTCTCGGGATAAATGTCGAAAAGTTATGTTCAGAATTTGGGATGCCAATTTTTGAACAAGATTCTTGTATTCTATCAAGTCTTCATCAAGCGCTTGATATTTCAATTCAACCTACCGAATTATCAGTTGTGAATCACTTGTAAGTCGCACATCATTTATTCCAAATTCGATGATAAGTCGTAAGGCATGAACCACCGGCTCATATTCCACTATATTATTTGTGTATTCACCGAATTCAAGACGAAATGCATGTACCATGTGATCTCCTGTTGGGGTTGTAATCACAATTCCGATTCCTCCTCCTTCTTTATTCCATTCCCAACAACAAATACTTCCCATCTGCGGGAATTTACATAACTCATAATATCTAGGGAATCATCATCTTCTATCCCGGGCAAACCTTGAATTTCAAAATCGTCATCGAGTGGTAAATCCGCAAGGAAATCTTCCAAGACTTGTGATTTTTGTGCAGTTTGTATTTCAAATAAGATATGGAATTGTTCTAATTGTGTGTTCCACTTTGCTATTCTCCCTACTTTTCCCGCATTCTTTAGTACGGATTCTAACGGAGCTTTACTTGGTACTCGTACATAGTGTGTTAGAAAATATGTACGCAACTTTTGTGTGGCAAACACCAGTGCTAATATAAATTGTTCAATTTAGGTGTAATTCCTTTCTGCAAGGTTGAGAGTTTTACTGATGTAGTACATTGGTTTCTCTACTTTCTCATTTGTTCGTATCAATATCGCACTTACTGCATCTTCTGTTGCTGCTATGTATAAGGCCAGTACCTCTTCAGGCTCTGGTTTCTGTAATGCGGGTAATGTAGCGAGATAGGCTTTGATGTTTTGGAAAGCTTGATCACAATTTTCGTTCCATACAAATTTACTTTTCTTTTTCAAGGTGTCAAAAAAGGTTACATCTGTCTGATGATCTGGCAATGAATTTGTTAAGTGCGGCCAAACAACCATTTAATTTCTGGACTTATTTTACATTCCTTGGTGATGGCATGTTGACAATTGCTTGTATTTTTGCAGGATCAACTTTAATCCCTTTTTTAGTGACCAAATACCCCAAAAACTTTCCTGACGTAACTCCAAAAATGCATTTATCTGGATTGACTTTCATTTTGTATTTTCGTAAGGCCTCAAATATTTCTCTCAAGTCTTGTAGATGATCCTTTGAAAGTTTACTTTTTATTAGCATATCATCTACATATACTTCCAGGGTGCGGCCTATCCATGTTTTAAAAATTGCGTCTACCAATCGCTGATAAGTTGCTCCCGCATTCCTTAGCCCAAATGGCATTCTGGTATAGCAGTACAAACCGTGTGGAGTGAAAAATGTAGTGTGTTCTTGATTTCTTCAGCTAGAGCAATCTGATTATAACCTGAATGTCCATCCATGAAGGATAAAGCCTCATGTCCTTCAACCGCGTCTACCAACTGATCAATGCTGGGAAGCGGATAATTATATTCTGGGAATGCCTTGTTTAAGTTGGTTAAGTCTATAAAAATTCTTACTCCCCCATTCTTTTTTGGTACAATCACCATGTTATATATACAAGTTGGGTATTGCACCTCTCGAATAAATCCCGCATCCATGAGCTTCTTTAGTTCTTTTTCAACTAGCAAATGATATTCGGGTGCCACTTCGCGTATGCGCTGCTGAAAAGGTGTAGTACCCAGATGTATATGCAACTCATGACGGACAATATTTGGATCAATGCCTGGCATATCCTCCATTTTCCATGTGAAAATATCCACATAATCTCTAAGTAGAGTGACCAAATCATGTTCCCTTTCTAATTCTATTAATGTTCCAATCTTGATTATTTTCGGAGCTTCTTCCGTTCCTATATTGACATTCTTGGTTTCTTCAACTACATAGAAAGTGGATTTCGGAGATCCTAAAAGTGTGGGATCTCCCTTTAATTGCTATTCTGGAATACTGCCCCTTTCTTTAGTTTTTGGCATGTTTTTTTTTGATGAAGTATTTTCATTTGTTTCGTTTACTGTCCTTCTTCCCGCAGTCTCAATCAAATATTGGTTTATTGCTTCTTCTTTGGATTTTATCTTTCGCTCTTTTCTTCTCTCTTGCTGCTGCTGAACTCGTTCCTCATTCATGTAAGTTTCTGCGAGGATACAAGATTTTGCAACATTTTGATCCTCTTTTATCTCCATCTCCCCTTGCGGTGTCGGGAATCGCAAGTATTGGTGATATATTGAGGTCACTCCTTTCGATTGGTGGACCCAATGTCTATCAATGATGGTATTATATGGAGACAGTGCCTCCACTACACTGAATTTAGTCAAAATACTTGTTGGTCCTGCCATAACATCAAGTAAAATTTCCCCTTTTGGTTTTGAGGCTATCCCATTAAACCCATAGATAGTGTAGTAAAAAGGTGTAAGTTGATCATCCTTTACTCCCATTTTTTGGAACGTGTCATAAAATAACACATTAAGGGAGCTTCACCCATCCATGAGGATCTTTTTGACATTCCATCCCGATACTAGTAGAGTGAGCACCAACGGATCATTATGTGTTTCAATTTCCTGGTCAACCTCGTCCGCTGAAAAAGTTAACGGGGAAGCCATCCATTCTTCCCATGTTTCTATGACTCTGCCCGCAACTTTGAAGACTTCATGCCCGTGAGCCCTTTTACGCAGCTTTTTGTCAATGGATGCATTCATATATGATTGACTCGACTCGGTGTAAGAATTCATATTGATGGTTGGGTTATTATGTGGAATATTTACAGTTTTTCCTATGTTGAGTCTTGGCGGAGGATTAGGCAAATAAGAAATTCTTTCAACTCTCCCATATCAATCAATTTTTGGACTTGCAACTTCAAATTCCTGCATTTGCTTGTGGGATGGCCCTGAAAGCAATGATATTCACAATAATCCTTTGAATTATGTGTGTGTGATGGTTGCTTTCCTTTTCCCCATGGCCATTCAAAATCTTGTTTGTTCTTAATGGCATTTAGAATTTGTGAGTAAGGGGTGTTGAGTTTAGTGAAAACCCGATCCTCAAATTGGCGGTTGAACTTTCTTTCATCATCTGCCCTGCCTCGTTTGAATTCAATATTAGGATTTTCACCCGCAACCCTCTTTCCAAAACTTGTTGATGGTTCTACAAAATTTTCCCTGTTGGCAACCCTCTGATGTTGGGAAATTATTCTCAGATGCTGTTTTTGAATATCCTGCAACCTTGCATATTTTTCAATAATTTCCCTGAGGTCCCCTTCGCTTTTCGGATTTTTTCCATGAATATCTACAAAGAGTGGGCTCATTCGGTTGGCTATCCCCCATTTGTAGCAGTTAATAGAAATTTCTGGATTTACATTCCCTATTGCTTGACAGATCGACTGCCATCAATCTGTATAGTCTCGGATAGTCTCCTCTGTCCAAGACGCAAGGGAAAATAACTTTTCCATCCCAGCGTCTGCGGGTTTATTATACATGTATGTTTCTAAAAAATTACGAGTCAGTTTTGCGTACGAATATATTGACCCTTCTGGTAAATTATCATACCATGTTAATTCTGAGCCTTTCAGACTTGAAGGAAAATATCGACACATAATTGTATCATCTTCTTCCCAACGGGTCATATTACGGTTGTAGTACTTTAAATGAGTCGTTGGATCCTTTGTCCCATAATAACATTCAAATATGGGAAGATTGCATTTATACGGGATTGACGCATGCGCAAGGTGCGAGGCCTGGTGTTCTACTGGCCTCTTTTAACACTTCTTCAAGTCGCCCTACCTCTTGTTTATTTTTCAAATTTTTGATTTCTTCTTTCATTTGTTCCATGTCCTCAAAATATTTTTTACATCTGTTGATTTTCGGCTCTGAATCATCAAAATCTAGTCTATCAGGTTCATACCGCTGATTTATCTTGTTTTGTTTTGAGTGAAAATATGTGTCATGTGCGGGTTCCACTACCATCACTCTTTGATCTTTATTGGTTCTTGTTTTACCTTTCGCGGATCTGTTTGAGCTTACTTCTTGCCCCTGTATTCTGCTAATAGATGCTTCCGCATCCTATTGGGCCTTTTGTCTGAGCATTTGGTTCTCTTGGGTTAAAAGAGCAATTGTTTCTGCATAAGTTTTTTGTGCCTTACGCATTTCATTTCAATCATTTCTTCAAACAGTTGATCAATAGGGTCAACCCTGTTCTGTGATGCTTCTTCATGTGGTTGGTTAGTCGACTGATTAATTGGAATATTTTCCTCAGCATCCAAGGGTTGTGGTCCTTGGGATTCCTTTACTACTTCTCTTTCTGGAAGAGTCTCTATTGTCTGATTTCCCAGATTTCTTATATCACCATCTTGTTCTTGCACGGTTCTATTTGCAACTGTCTCCATTTACGTAATTTCTTTTGGAATATTCTTATATCTTCTTTGTTCAATCTTGTGTTGTCGTAGAAGTTTCTTTGCCAATGTTCTTACAAAGTTCAGATATGAGATATGTGTTTCATATGACTTTAACATCCATAATATACATATAAAACTATTTGACTGATAGAAACATCTTAGCTAAAATTTAATTTACCCATAATAGCTAGATAACTTTCCAATTTAACCCAGGTTTTACAAGTTCATCAAATTATTTTGTGCAAACATATCAGAAGCAAGCTCTGAAATTCAATTCAAGGCTTATTTTATTGTTTTAATAAGAATCAAAACTAGGTAGTTTTAGTACAATTTTTAATTCATTCAAACAATTGAATCAGAGGTATATAACTTTAATGGCTTCACGCTTAATTCTTTTTCAAAATCGTTATAAAACATAATATTATGGTGGGAGTTTATAAACAAAGTTTTCAATCCCATGATTAAAAGAACATATGAGATAACTAGAAAGTATTAAAAATAAAAGGTATCAATTAAAGAAGCGTTGTATAAGATTATAACGGTTAAACTTATATAAACATTAATTGAAAAGAGTTCTGATTAATAATGTTGTAATAGAGGATTTTATAGGACAACAAAATTCAAAGTTTCAAAAATGAAGATTTGGACAGGTAGAATAAATTCTTTTACCTATCTCTGTTTCTGACGCCAAATTGTGATTACCAAAAATCTAGCGTCTTTGAGTCACAACCATCAAAGTCAGAAACATAGTAAAATCAAATCTCTTAAAATGAAAACGTATCATGTTAACAAATTAAACATGGAATTAATACAAGTATCAACACAGTGATTTAACGTGGTTCGACAATCAAATTGTCTACATCCACGGGTGATAAAGATTTAGATCATTTTTATTCATGTTTGTATATTACAAAAAGATATCAAGTACATAATTAAAGTCATATTAATCAAAAAAAAAATTGAACTATCAAATTAACACAAGTCTCATACCTAAACTCTTTGCTCTGAACCTATTCCTTATGTCAGATTTTCCAAAAAATTTCCAGTCCTTCTTTCTGTTTGAGAGTTTGGTATTTATAGCAAATTTCATGGGTCCCTCCAATCTAACTTTCCACCTATTAGTTCTTATCCTATCTTTGGAACCGAGTGTATCCCGCAAGACTTATTTGTATTTCCCTCCAGACTTGATTTGTGTACTTCGTATTTCCCTTAGTTTCTCGCTTTTAGTATCACGCACTTCCTCTGGGGATTTATACTCAAGTTTTTTTTTTTGGATTTGGATGGACGTTGCGGTCTTATTAGAATTATGGCATGTCTGACATGTGGCCCTTGAAAGTGACTTGTCATGCTTTAGTTTCTTTTGTTCCGCAACTTGTACAGTTGAGACGTGTCTCTCATGCATCGATGTTTGTCAGTTCCCTTTATTGTGTCAGGCTTTCCTGCAACTTGTATGTCGGTCATGCAATGAAGCTATCTGTTTTTAGCAGTGTGCCATGTTTCCCGCAGATTATGTGTCGATCATGCAATGATGTTGTCTGTTTCAGATGTCTGTTTCAGTACTTCTTAAAGGATTTTATTTCAGTATTTCTCGTTTTATCTTAATTTGATATTCCTCCCATAGTATTTGAACACGTGTAGTTAGGGATCTTATACCCTCACACATACTTACGTCTAGGTTTTACCTAGCCGTAAAACTAAGGAAGAAAAGAGGAGAAACACAGAAGAACCTATGTATAGCTTCTAACTAGCCGTAAAACTAGAAGCGTAAAGAAAGGAAAAAACTCAGTTGAGTTCACGGTCAAGTTGTACCTTTTTAAGGATTTCACTGTTTAAGGGAGGATTTCACTTCTACTGGAGATACATCTTTTATCATTAAGTTTACACACAAGAAGGGAAGCAAATGAGCTTTGGGTTTTGGAGATTCTTCTACAAAAATTAGGGTTTGCTTTATTTTTCTACTTATTGTTTTTCCATGGATTTTGAGAAATCCATGAGTAGCTAACTTTTCATATTGGTTAAGGATGTAGTCGAATATCATAAACATGCTACTAAATTAATATATTTGTTTTTTATCTTAATCAAATCATTATTGTCTTTTTCTACTAATTATTATCGCCATGTATGATTGTGTGAATGTTTTTTTAGGAGCGCTACTAAATAAGCATGAATGCAAATCTATCGCTAGACTAGGGTTTTGAGATACGAAATTGTTGATGAACCTTATCATAAGTTGCATATTGTGATTACCAGTTGTATTCAAAACCTTTGTGTGATTTCATGTAGAAGCTTGACCCATGTTAAATAGATTACTCGTAGTATATCTATTGCATTGATTAGTCTAATTCATAGAACTTAATGCTCTTATAGGATTAAACCTGATAACACGTTGCATTAGGTTGTTCTGTGAGTAGTGATAGACACATTTTTGTGTCTGAATTGTGCTCAATTATCTATTTTACTAGTGTTCGATTTATTATTATTTATGGGTTTTTATGTCTTTGTATGTATTTTTGAGAAATAAATATTTGTGGAAAAATCGACTCAAAAAGTTGTTAAAGGCACCCGGAAAATTACTAAAGGCACCCAGCAAAGTTGTTAAAGGCATCCACAAGTTGTATTGGGGGCACCTTCAATTCAAATTCAAAAATAAAAAATGGCGGGAAGAAAAAGTTTCACGTGAGAAAGTTTATGAGTTTGGTGAAAATCGAGTTTAAAAGAGATTGGGGTAATTCTGAGTTACCCAATTAAAGAAGAATCGAAAACAAGATTAAACACATCACTTCTAAGTGTTTCACGCCGGAAAAATTGCTTGAAAAATCGATTCACAACCGGAAAAGGAGTTTCACTCTGTTTCGGATTTGCATGGAATTGGAGTTGGATTTGGATGTTTCTTTGCATCCTTATCGACTTAGGAAGTGTTATTAGGGTTCCCAAAGCCTATAAATACCAAAGAGAATCGAAGAAAATCTCATAGGGAGAAGCGAGAGCCACCGAAAAATTCCAGGAAAAAAAAAGCTTGTTGCTGGTGGGAAGAACAAGAAGAACAAAAGGCTCCAGAGAACTGTCATTTTCTATGTTGCATATTCTTTCAAACTTCTGTATCTGACAGACTCCGTACTTTATTTCTGTCTTCTTAAGCAACGTAGAGAACATTCTCTGTAACGCTTATAAGCGTATCAAATCGTCTGTGTTACTTTTATATCATCATTGTAAACACTTTTTGAGCTATGTACAAATATTTTGAGAGTGTTTCCAACATGATGAGCTAATCACCATCACTGGGACGACGGAAGAAGCTATTTTTCTAATACTAAAGTGGTAATTCTTATTTTATTTATTATTTGCAATTCTTTTACTATTATTTCCTTTGAATTAAAATTGGAAAAAATGGTTTTTATCAATTAGTTGTGTTTTCTTTTAATGGGTCACGCTGGTATTAGAGCTTTTGATGTCTCATGCTTTCGATTTACAACTATTATTTTGAAAACCTAACTTTGGCAATGTTTTGATTAAACTGAACATGAGTTGCAAATTTTTATCACTTGAAAAATTGGCGAATAGTGGAATCCTTAGTCCTAGTTCTTCCCATCAATTTTAAATCAACTTTATTTAAATTTTCTTTATTTTTAGTTATTAAAAATTAGGTCTGAAAATCGAATCTTTACAAGTCTGAGTATCGAACCTTTTACCACTATTCAAAATTACATCAAGTAGTAATTGCATATTAATCGTGATGGTATGTGATGACATAAGGAATTTTCCGGAGTATGCTCTCGATGGGGTACTCTAGGACTCTTAATAATGAATGATTAAGTGATAACTCTAGTTATTAGTCAAAGTGCATGTCTTGTGATTGAAGATGAACCCTTAACCAGTACTCTCAACCTATTGATTCTCTTTATTCATTATTTGCTAATATAATTACATTAGTCTTAAAACAAAAAATATGAATAACAACCCATATCTCCATGTGGATCAAATTTGTTCTTATAACTATACTGTTATTTATAATTGTGAGTGAAAAGAACTTGAAATAATTTTGCTTGGATGACAACCAACCAAATTTTGGCGCCGCTGCCGGGAAGGCATAACGGATTGTTATTTTGTTTTTGATTTCATATTTTTTAGTTTTTAATTTAGTTTTGAGAATTGTTTTTCAGGTACTTATCTTCTGGCTCCTAAACCAAAACCGAAGCTTGTCGAATTTCCACAGATTCAAATTGAGACTTCGGAGAGGGACTATACTGAAAGATAAACCGGAAGACAAACAAGAGGAAGCAATGGGTGACGCAAACCATACACTCAAGGACTTAGCTTCTCACAAGATTGATACACAACAATGGTGTATTCAAACAACATCTATATTTGAGATCAAGCCAGGGTTGAACCGTGCGCTACCAAAGTTTCATGGAATGACTAACGAAGATCCTAACAAATATCTGATGGATTTTCACAACACAGTCATGGCCATGCTACCAAAGGATACAGATGCAGATGGGGTTATGCTACGAGATTTTCCATTTTATTTGATGGATACTGCAAAGGAATGGTTGTACTATTTACCATCTGGTAGTGTTACAAGATGGAATGGGTTGAAAAAACTTTTCTTATAAAGGTTTTTTCCTGCATCGAAGGCAACTCAGATTTGTAAAGAGATTTGCGGCATTAAGCAGATGGCAGGAGAGACATTGTATGAATGCTGGGAACGTTACAAAAGATTTGTGGCTAGTTGTCCGTATCATCAACTCAGTGATTTATTGAGCATCTAGTACTTCTACGAGGGTCTTCAAGCAAGTGACAGAAATCTTCTCGATGCGCAGGTGGTGGTGCATTAGTGAATAAAACAGTATCTCAAGCTAGGGAGTTGATTGAGAACATGGCACCAAATTCTCAACAATTCTCGAGTCGTGGGTCAGAACCAGTCGTTAGGAGAGTCAATGAAGTGAGTGAAGTTTCTGAACTTCGTCAGCAAATGGGCTACATGGCAACAATGATGCAACAAATTGCAGCTGTGGTGGTGCCATCATCTACCCAAGTTTATGAAAAGGTAAATGATCAAGTCAATGTTATTTTTCCCAAATCAGCAGAGGCAACGGTACGATCCTTACTCCAATACTTACAATCCAGGGTGGAGAGATCATCCTAACTTCAGTTATGCAAACAAGCAAGCTGCAGTTCCAGGACCGATTTTCAATCGTCCTAGTGGTTTGCAACAACAAGTACAACAACCACAACCAATTCAGAACTAAGAATCATCAGAGATGCTTTCCATGATGAAGAATGTGACTTCAATGATGCAAAAAAGTCAGCAGACAACTGATAATGCAATCAAAGAACTACAAACGCAAGTGGGCACTATGGCAACTGAGATTAATCATCTGAAGAAACAGAATAGTGGGAAATTCCCTTCTCAACCTCTTAATATGATAGATTCGTTCAACGTTGTGACCTTGAGAAGTGGTACATGAACTTTGCAACCAGAAGATGCTAAGAAGAACAAAGACCCTAAGGGGCCGGTTTCGGAGAAAGAGATTACTGACTCTTCCAGACCGATGAGTTACCTAAAGAAAACTTTAAACCTCTTCTTTCTACCTGTGTTCCTGCTTTACCTTTTCCTCGCAGGTTAGATAACTCTAAAAAATCGAAACAAGATAATGAGATCTTAGACATCTTTAAAAAGATTTATGTGAATATTCCACTCATAGATGTGATTAAATAAGTCCCCAAATATGCGAGAATTCTGAAGGACTTGTTCTCCAACAAACAAAGATTAACCGGTAACGAGGTAATGAGAGTGAGGGAGAATTCTTCGGTTATCTTACAAAAGAAACTCCCACTCAAATGTAAAGATCCAGGTAGTTTTGATATTCATATTGTTACTGGTAACACAACGTTTAATAAGGCTATGCTTGATTTAGAAGCATCAATGAATGTTATGCCTGCATCTATATATGAATCTCTGAACTTAGGACCTTTGAAAGAAACTGGAGTTGTTTTGTAATTAGTTGACCGTTCTAACGTATACCCTAGAGGTATTACCGAAGATGTACTTGTGCGGGTCAATCAGCTAGTTATTCCAGCAGATTTCTATATATTAAAGATGATTGATGGATCAACTGATTCGCCTCTACATTTTCTATTGGGACGTTCATTCATGCGAACAGCGTGAACCAAAATTAATGTCTTTATTGGAACGTTGACAATGGCGTTTGATTGAGAAGTAATACGTTTCAACATCTATGAAACGATGAGAGATCCTAGTGATGTCCACTCTTGCTTCTCTATTGATGTTATTGATATCTTAGCACAACAGATGTTCAATATGAATGGGGAAGATGTGCTTGAAACCGTGCTAACTACACCCATTAATGGTAGATTTTAATGTGGAGATGACCTTAAGGAGGCTTTAGGCTCTCTTAAATATCTGCAAGAATGTTCACCAACTCATGATATATATTTTATCTCGTTACCGTGTTCTAATGAGAAAACTTTGCCATCTGTCTTGTTGGCTCCTAAACTAGAACTTAAGCCTCTTCCTGGTCACTTAAAATACATGTATTTGGGTGATAATGAGGAGTTGCCAGTAATAGTTTCAAATGAGCTAACTGAATTGCAGGAACAGAAACTTCTTCGGGTGTTGAAGGAGTATAAAACATCTATAGGATGGACAATTGCTGACTAAGCCCAGCGACATGCATGCATAAAATACTACTTGAGGAGAGGGAAAAACCTACAAGAGAGTGTCAACGTCGTTTAAACCCTCCGAAGATGGAAGTAGTAAAGAAAGAGATACTCAAGTTTTTTGACGTGGGAATTATTTATCCCATTTCTGATACCAAGTGGGTGATCCCGATACAAGTTGTAACAAAGAAATATGGCGTTACAGTGGTGCAGAATGATGAAATGAACTTGTCCCTACTCGTGTGCAAACCAGTTGGAGGGTTTGTATAGACTACAGAAAACTTAATGCAACCACTAGAAAAGATCACTTTCCTTTACCTTTTATGGATCAAATGTTAGAAAGATTGTTTGAACACTCTTATTACTGGTCTCTTGATGGTTATTCAGGTTACAATCAGATTGCTATAGCACCTGAGGACCAAGATAAAATTATTTTTACTTGTCCTTTCAGAACATTTCCAAACAGAAGGATACATTTTGGTTTGTGTAATGCACCCGCTACCTTCCAAAGGTGTATGGTAAGTATTTTTTTTTCAGATTACGTTGAAAACATTATCGAAGTTTTAATGGATGATTTTAGTGTGTATGGTGTTTCATTTTACTTGTGCTTACATAACCTCACATTAATTCTTAAACGATATGTTGAGACTAATCTTGTGCTAAATTGGGAGAAGTGTCATTTTATGGTAAACCATGGCATTGTTTTAGGCCATATTATATCTTCTAAAGGATTGGAAGTTGATAAATCTAAGATAGATTTTATTCGTGCTCTTACCCCTCCCACTACGGTGAGGGTGATTCGTGCTTTTCTTGGTCCATCGCAGGTTTATCAAAGATTTTTCCAAGGTCGCATCACCATTATGCCAATTATTACAAAAAGATGTGGTTTTTAACTTTGACGAGAAGTGTTTGGCGGCATGATCGTTTGAAAAGAACTTTTGATAACAACCCTTATCATTAGACCACCTGATTGGAGCAAGAATTTTGAGCTAATGTGTGATGCCAGTGACTATGCGGTCGGTGCAGTATTAGGCCAGCATACTGGGAAGCTACCCCATGCCATTTATTATGCTTCCACAACGTTGAATGATGCTCAACAGAATTACACGACCACAGAAAATGAGTTGTTAGCAATCGTTTTGCTTCGAAAAAAAATCGTTCTTATTCGATTGGTACGAAAGTTTTTGTGTTTTCTGATCATGCAGCACTTAGGTACTTACTTGCAAAGAAGGAAGCGAAACCAAGGCCCATTCGGAGGATACTACTCCTACAAGAGTTTGATCTCGAAATTAAAGAAAAGAAAGGCATTGAGAACACTGTTTCAGATCACTTGAGTCGTCTAACTGTAGACGAAGAAGTTATCATGTTGCGTGAAAGCTTTTCAGATGAGCAACTATTCTCTACTGCAGTTTCAGAACCATGGTACGCTGATATTATGAATTATTTAGTGTCTAAACAAATCCCAAGTAATTTGTCTTGTGCTGAGAGGGACAAACTTAAAAAGATAGCAAATCAATAGTTTGGGATGATTCATACCTATGGAAACATTGTTCAGGCCAATTTATACGGAGGTGCGTACCTGAATCTGAATTCAATTATATGTTATCTTTTTGTCATTTGTATGCTTGTGGAGGACACTTTGGGTCTAAAGGAACCGCACTCAAGGTACTTGAGAATGGCTTCTTTTGGCCAACTTTATTCAAAGATGCATATATATTTTGTACTACTTGTAATCGATGTTAAAGAACATGCAATCTAGGTGCTCGAAATCAAATGCCATAAACGGTTATCCACTTCGTCAAGGTGTTCGACGTTTGGGATATTGATTTTATGGGGCCTTTTGTTAATTCTTTCGACAAATATTGCATTCTACTCACTTTTGATTATGTCTCGAAATGGGTGGAAGCTAAAGTCACCCCAACAAATGATTCTAAAGTGGTTACAGATTTTATTAAAGATCATATTTTTGCAAGGTTTGGAACTCCAAGAGCCATAATCAACGATGAGGGATCATACTTTCGAAACAAGTTCTTTCAGGGCTTGTTGAAAAAGTAAAATGTATCCCACAAGATAGCTACACCATACCATCCACAGACTAACGGGCAAGCAAAAGTATCTAGTCGAGAAGTGAAGTCCATTATAGAGAAAACAGTGAATCCTACAAGAAAATATTGGAGTTTACGACTTGATGATGCATTGTGGGCATATAGGACTGCATACAAAACACCTATTGGGATGTCTCCTTTTAGGCTTGTGTATGGTAAACCATGTCATCTTCCTGTTAAAATTGAGCATAAAGCTTTTTGGGTTATTCAACAGTGCAATATGGAGATGGATGGTGCAGGAAAGTAAAGGAAACTCCAAATCAATGAACTAGAAGAGTTTCCAATGATGCATATGAAAGTTTGCGTATTTACAAGGAGAAGACAAAGATTTTTCATGATAAGATGATTTCTAGAAAACACTTTCGTGTTAGACAGAAAGTTTTTTTATTCAATTCACGTCCCACTTTATTTCCTGGTAAGTTACGTTCTCGTTAGATAGGTCATTTTATTGTGATTCACGTTTTTTCCTCATGGTGCAGTAGATATTTGAAGTTTAGCCATGGTAAAAGAGCTGAAGGTGAATGGGCATCGACTCAAACCATATTATGAGCCGTTCACATCTGAAGTCGTGGAAGAGATTAATTTTGTAGATGCACTCCCTCTGGAGGATTAGCAAGGCGAGTGCCAAGTCGGGATGACGACGTTAAACCAAGCGCTCAATAGGAGGTAACCCATTAATTTTGTATTTTTATCTTTATATTTTTAGTTTTGTTTTTCTTATCTTTTCATATCGTATTATAGGATTTCCCACATTGACTTTTACATTTGACGAATCAATTTATATTGAGAACAATGTAAATTTTAAGTGTGTGGGAGTGGATAAGCATTTAGTTTTTAGTATTCGTTTTTGTAGGGAATTTTTAAACTTTTTGTACATATTTGCATCCTCTAAATTTAAATGTTTTAGAGTCACTTTATATACTTCTAGCTAAGTTTACATACGGAGTTCTTAACGAAATAATTGAATTTAAAAGTAATAGAGAACGACATTTGGAGTTCTTAGTTGTTGAGATGTAATACCGAAAAATAGGACTTAAATCGTCGGTAGAGAATACAATATTGAGTAGTTGATCATTCAACACCCATGAGTGAGGCACTAGACCTTCAATTATCCTTTTAGAGCGTTTCATCTGTGCAAACTCCGGGTAGAATGATGAGCTACCCAACTTCGCACCAATTTCAGCACTACTTTTTGATCTCTTGGGGGCTATTTCATCAATCATGAAGGTGTCATCAGAATTGTTAACTCTATCGTAGTCTTGTTTATAGTTGGCACCATTCTATCAACGACAACAGGTCCATAGAAACACCATTATCATCAACAAGCAGAGCATCAAAAATTTGAAGGAAAGTTGAAGACAATCAAGATTTACAAGCAACAGTACAAGAAAGAGAAAATTTCATATTCAAGTAAAGCAACAATACAATGAGCAGAATTATATATACATATTGAAGACTTATGTACAAGAGCGAAAGAAATTAAAAGATTAGAATTAGTGAAGTTTATGATATCGAGACAATACAAGTTGTGAAGGATTAAGTGGTAAAGTCTTTATCCCACATCCATATTAGTTTCAATGTTCATTTTATTTTTAAGTTTGTATTTTATTTAAATTTTATTATTCAAAAAAACATTGTGTATATTAGTTTAGTGTTTGTTCTTGTATTCATTCAATAAGGTTGTGAGGGAAGAAGAAAATTTATACAGAAGTTTCAAGCAACAAGGAATTAAGGAAAAAAGTTACAATTGTCAAGGTTCTACGAAGTTCAAGAGTTCATCATCAACAATTGAAGAACGAAAACTGAAGATGTTTCTCTTATATGTTCTGAGAGTGGTGTTGATTGTGAATCAGGTGAGAAGGTAAGTAAGCGTTCCCATCCTTACATAGTGGTTGATTTCCTTTCTTAGAGGTCATCAGAAAAATAAAAAGGGTTCTTTTTCGTCCCACATCTCTATGGGATAACATCTTCATGATTCGGAAGGTTCCTTTTCCTTCCCACCATTCAACGTGTGCAGGATTTCTATCTTCACTCCTTCCGGCACACATGAGAGAACCATAAAGTTCTTCTTTTGAGAGTTAAATTCATAAAATCCTATTGGTGAGACATAATGTTCATTCGGTTGCTCTTGAGGTTGGATTCTTTCATATTATGGTTTTCTCCTAACTCAAAAGTTAAGCATGAGAATAACGTTTTTTATACTTCTAACTTCTTATTGTTAGTGTGTAGAAACTTTGTGTCTTCATAGCTCTTTGGATGCATGTGCTCTGGAATTTTTGAAAGTTGGAATTTAGGTTTTATGGGTATACCTCTTGTAAACCCTCACGAGACTATAAATTGTCCACTAGGGACACCTAAAGTTAGTTTAGATTTGTAATTTGCTCGAGGACTAGCAAAAGGAAAGTGTAGGGGGATTTGATAAGTGCATAATTTACATGTTTTGAGTATCATTTATTACATTTATTTGCTAGATTTCATGTGTATTACCTTGTATTATTATTACTTTTGCATATTATGTCTTTTGTAAGTTACATCTCTAAAAGAAGTGAAAATAGAGTGCTTTAAAGGGAGAAATGTCAAAGGCCCAGTGGAACTCTGTTAAACCCAGGATTTCTACCCACTATGTCGAAGAGAACGAAAAAACGGATCCAACGGCAAAAGAATGAAGTCATTCATAAACTTCGTATGAAGAAGTTATGAGCATTTAAAGCAAGTCAAAATTGTCCAAAAAGGTGAACGCACATAATTTATAAAGGCAGACGCGGTTGTATTCGGGGCAGCCAATAATAACAATGAAGGGAATTGAACTGTCAGTTTCTTGAGACTAAAAGTTGAACGGTTTTTGTTAATGGCACCGGGCCATTTGCTATGGGCCACCATTTTCTTTTTCATTCTTTTCGAACACGTACTTTTTGGGAGGTTTTCCGGCTAGTATTTACGCTAGTTAATGGATGTGGTGTGATGGATGAATGGTTTTCGAAGAGGATTGCTGCGTCCATTATCATGAAGATGAAGAAAGAGTGGATTGAGGAGATTTTCAATGGCAGTTGGTAGAGTGGATACGCTGCGATGATCATGGTATTGATCATGATTAACTCAGTGATGAAACTGTTGGTGGTGAACTCGAGTTGGTTCGATAGGAACCTGCTGGTAGTGATGGAGCTTGAGATATGGAGTAGTCGAATGGGTTTCTGAGTTTGATATTGATTGCAGCGAGAGATGAATTATAAGCAGAGATTCAACAGTGTTCGAGCTGGACGTGATGGCTAGAGATGGGAATCAGCTATTGGTTAATTGGCAATGGTTGGCTCGATTTCTATGGTTGAGAAAAGATGAAGATGGGAAGAAGATGATGGTTACTGTCATATATATACTATTTGATCTGTTTTTGAAGAATGGGATGAAGGTGGTACTCGAGTTGAGCTAGGAAGAGCGGCAGTTTCCTTGTTAGATAGGATCTGAGTTTGAAAAGAAACAAGGAAGTGGTTTTATATTTTGGTTCGAGGTTGAGAGAAACATGGAAACTAAGTTTGGTTAGTTTGAGAAGAAAAGAAGTTCAAAATCTCAGCAGATCTTACGTCCAGGTTCAAACCTGGCCGTAGAATTGAAAGGGAAAAGAGAGGAAAAACTCAAACCCACTTACCTAGTCGTAAAACTAAGGAAGAAAAGAGAAGAAAACACTGAAGAACCTACGTCTAGCTTCTACCTAGTCGTAAAACTAGAAGAGAAAAGAAAGGAAAAAACTCAGTTGAGATTACGGTCAAGTTGTACCTGACCGTAGAAGAAAATATAATTTTTGCCAGTTAGTTACCTGTAACTGACAGGCCAATTCAAATTTAAAACCTCTTCTGGGCTGGGCTTCTCTTCCTGATGACGAAGCTCGTTTGTTGTGTGATTTATTCTCACGATTTGTTAGTATTTGACAAGTCTCTTTGACATATTCGACCGGGATTCGACGCACGGGCACGTCTATTTTTGAAACCCTATTTAAGAGAGGATTTTATTTTTATTGGAGATACATCTTTTATCATTAAGTTTACACACAAGGAGGGAAGCAAAAAAGTTTTGGGTTTTGGAGATTCTTCTACAAAAACTAGGTTTGCTTTATTTTTCTACTTATTATTTTTTCCATGGATTTTAAGAAATCCACGAGTAGTTAAACTTTTCATATTGATTAAGGATGTAGTCGGATATCATAAACATGCTACTAAATTAATATATTAGTTTTATCATCTTAATCAAATAATTATTGTCTTGTTCTACTAATTATTATCGTCATGTGATTGTGTGAATGTTTGTTTAGGAGCGCTACTAAATAAGCATGAATGTATATCTATCGCTAAACTAGGATTTTGAGATACAGAATTATTGATGAACCTTGTCATAAGTAGCATATTGTGATTACCAATTGTATTCAAAACCTTTGTGTGATTGCACGTAGAAGCTTGACCTATGTTAAATAGATTACTCGTAGTATATCTATTGCATTTATTAGTGTAATTCATAGAACTTAATGCTCTTGAAGGAGTAAACCTAATAGCATTTTTCATTAGGTTATTCTGCGAGTAGTAGTTGCATATTCATCGTTATGGTATGTGGTAACATAAGAAATTTACCGGAGTATGCTCTCGATGAGGTACTCTAGGACTCTTGATAATGAATAATTAAGTGATAACTCTACTTATTAGTCAAAGTGCATGTCTTGTGATTGAAGATGAACCCTTAACCAGTACTCTCAACCTATTGATTCTCTTTATTCATTATTTGCTAATATAATTAATTTAGTCTTAAAACACAAAATCCCCCCTCCCCAGTTTACTTAAGTTTTCAAATACGAATAACAACCCATATCTCCCTGTGGATCGAATCTGTTCTTATAACTATACTTTTATTTATAATTGTGAGTGAAACAATGTACTTTTGAAGTACTTTCTTTAGATTCGGAAATCAAGATCGTACAGGAGAATCCTAAACCACGATAGTAACCGTTCTGTCCTGCTTCGGTCACAAGGAGAGAAAACGGGTTGATCTTAGGGGAGGGAAGCAAACAAAGTTGAAGGAAATGTGTGTATTTAATTGTGTGTAGAGTTTGCGAAGAATAACAAAGTTTATGAGAATGCTATGCTTGTTTTGTTTTATGAATGGGCTAAATAGCCTATTTATAATAATCGTCTCATTGGTTTTGCACTTTTCTCCCTCAGTACTTCTCGCCACACCTACAACAAGAGTTACGGCAACACGAACAAGAACATAAGGGTTATTTCCCCTTTTGCCCGAGTCATTACTAAACTTAGCGATATATAAATACCACGACCGCTAGTGTGTCACAATTCTTTTTACTAGAAAATATTCCAGAAAACCATTATTCCACCATCTCTTTAACTTCCATAACCGTCACCACTACTTTGTAACTTTCATATCATGGGGTGTTGCCATGCTGCATATTATTGTAACCACCAGACAAAAACCCCATGAATAATCCCCCCATGTAATAGGATTTGATTTCTCGTAAGAGTTAGAAGAGTCATGGACTCAAAGTATATGAGTAATGTGAGAGTTTTTCGTACGGTAACGCTACAACTAAGTTTTATGCTAACTGATCGTGATAATGGCCTAGGTAATGGCGCTAGCGACGAAGGATAAAACTGGCACAAATAGGCGAGGGATGATGATAGCACGAGCAAGCGAGGGTGGCGTATCGGCAAGCAAGGATGGCGCATCAGCAGAGGAGCGAAGAATCTAGTTGGTGCTAGGCTGGCCATGGTACTAGGTTGGCCTTGGCGCTAGCGCTGGCCTTGGTGCTAGCGTTGTTGGCCCCAGCGCTGGCCTTGGTGCTAGCGCTGCTGGCCCCAGTGCTGGAGCGTTATCCTTGGTTTTAGCACTGCTGGCCCCAATCTGGAGGTAGTGCTGGCTTCAACGTTGGTGCTAGTGCGTGTCCTTGGCGCTAACGCTTGGCCTTGGCGCTATTTTTAGGGTTCTAGCAAGGGCTTTTGCGTGGCTTTGTTGCTAAAGTTAATATTGGCGCTTTTCTGGATTTTGGCATATGTGTGTGCTTCTCATTTTTGTTGAGAGCATGGCTAGGGCTTGCTAAGGATGACACTTTCTAGTGCCATGGTTATAACTTATGCACCGCTAGCGTTGGCATTCATTAACGTCGTGGCTATATTTATGGCCTGTTTAGGGTTTCTCAATTGTATGAGATTTAATTTTAGCATTTATGCTTAAGTTTTATGCAGTGCATACTGAACATTTTCAAGAGTCATCTGTGGAAGTTTGCAACTTAAGATAATGCTTGATGCAACTCTGTAATTAGATGGTATGCATCTAATTAGCGTTTTTATTCAGATATGGCATAACCTGTATTCTGAATGGCTAAAATTTTGTATAATCAACATATTCTGGTTAATACAAATATTTTTACATGGATGCACATAAAATAACGAGGGTTTAGCTGGGTAAAGCCCTGAAATTTTGAAGGCGCGTAAGTATATAAAGAGCTACAGAGCTATTATAGTTATAATTTGAATACATATTCTTAATTTTCTTGCGGAATGTAAGATAGAAATACATATCTGTAATTCTGATGCCTGGTCAGAAACTTATACATATTTATTTCATGCTTCTGCAACTGAGCAGAGGCAATATTACAATTTTCTCCTTTGTCAAAAAATCACCATCAACATTAATTCCCCTGCTTAGCACGGAACAATAATATTTCGTGGTAAACACGAGATGGTGATTTTTTTACTACTAGGACATGTGGCACTAATGCTCCTTATAAGCAGCTACATGCAGTGTTGTACGTAACAAGCATGATCGTTTGTTCAAGCAAAAAGAGAGAGAGTACATGGCTACAAGCTCTTGTCGTGTTGGGAACGTGAACGAATTTCACATGCACAAGCTGAAGATTTCGTAGATGCTGGAGCATTGCAGTGGATAGCGTTGGCAGTGCTGGTGCTGGTGCTGGAGCTAGCAGCATCGGCGCTGGCAACGTTGGCTTGTCTGGCCATCTGGTGAGGCTTGTCATTCCCTTCTTGACAACAGTCGGTCTCGGAGTTTTTGTCAGTAGTCATGCCCAAATCCATTCTCCGGGTAAATTTCAGAAAATTCCACATATTTGAATTTTAGGTTTCCCACCTTTGTCTATTTAAACAAGCGAATGACATTAGCCACTTTTACTTTCATTCTTCCCCAGAACTCAGAAAAACCTTGAATAGTATCAATTCATCACGGCAACATGTCTGATAACAATGGTAGCTCGAACCAAGGAAGCTCTTGTGTCAAGCGTATTGCTTGGATTGCAATTCTGGTGAGTTTCTATTTTCTCTCAAGATTTTCATATACGTAGGATCATTATGAAGAAGGTTTGAAGATGATTTAGTTGTTGTTATCTTTCTAGGTTTCTTGGGTTAAGAAGGTACCACAAAGACATCTGAGAATTAGGAGTTTCAAAGCAATAATAAGCAGATTTTTTCCCTCTTTTTTGAAACAGCCCTTTTTATATAAAAAAATATATTGTTGCTTGTTTGACTTTAGCAGGGGATGGAGATTGGACATGTTGGGATTAAGGAAAATGAGGAACTCGTACCAGTGAATAGAAGAACAAATATTGATGTTGGCTTTAAGAATTTTTATAACATCATGGTTTCTCGTGCGAATACTGACTTAAGTCTTCTTGTTCATGATTATCCAACGTCGGGCTCCTCTTTGAGTTGGAAATGGAGTCCTTATCTCAGAAGCATGAAGTAGTAGGAGGATTTGTTGTGCCAAAATGTCATGTGGACCTCTACATAAAATATGGGAAAAGTACGGGCATATCGCTACAACAGAGCTGGTGAAGAGTCATACTCCCATTTTCTTAACAGTGTCGCATGAATCCTCCATGTTATTTCTGAGATGGATGACGTGCTTCCGTATACGGTTACAGACTTGAAAATCCGGGAATGGGATAAGATATTGACTACGTATGAGATCCTCCGTTTCAACATAAACTAATTGCGTCAGCATTTGGAGAGTGTCAGAGAGGCTCATGCAGCAGCTTTGGCAGAAGGGAAAGCCTTGAAGGAAGAATCCTCCAAAATTGAAAAAATGGCTCGAGATCTGCTGACTCGTTTAGAGAAGTATGATGAGAAATTAAGAAAATTGCATCATCGAAATTACCATCTACTCATAGATCTGCTTTAGGCTATAGAATAGGTAGCGAAACATTCAAGTTATTATTATTTTTTATTTATTTATTTGGGTTTTGAATAGTTTGAATAAAGGATGTTTCAAATGAATGTAGTAGGTTTTGAATTTGAAATTTCAAATATATGTTTTGGGGTTATATTTAACTTTTGAGGGAAATGATGAAAGTGTTTTAGGAATAATATGCCTTGATCCATTTACCATTAATGATTGTTCCAACAACTTCTCCATTCATGTTAACCAGCTCGTAATACCCACTTGGCATGGCCTTAGAGATCACGTAAGTCCCTTCCCACTTTGGAGTAAAATTTCTAAGCAGATATATCTTAATGAATATGGTTACATGTTCTAAGTACCAGATCCCCTACTTGAAACACCTGCGGCTGTACTGCCTTGTCATATGCCCTGGTGATCCTTTGTCGGTAAGTCTCTGTATCTTTCTCCCCCTTGGCTTGTTTGCATTTGAGTACATCTATATTTGTTATTCGAGAATTGGGTATTTCATACTCGTCCCAATAAACCCCATTTGCTGCTACGAATCTGGATGATGGGATTTTAACTTCTACAGGCAGGATTGCATCGGGTGAGTATGTACTCGTGTTTGTCTGATGAGGATGGATTTATTTTACCAATGAGATCCAATCCCTAGATACAGAATTGCCAAGGGATGCTTACCGAGTGAAGAGGAAGGCAAGGTGTGTGGATGAGGTTGTCGTAGATTTGATATTGGTAACATTTATGAACAAATGAAGCCACGTCGTCCTCCATGGTCGGCCAAGAATATTTCTCATGTACTTGGAGAAATAGTTTTCTCTTGCCTTGGTGTTCACCTTCGTGCATTTCTTTCAGGATAATCTAGATATCTTTTTCTGCCAGATATCGCAACAAATCTCAACCAAAGCTCTTTCAGTAGAGTATCCCTTCGTGAAAGATAAATCTTTTGGCTTTTCGGATTAAGTGTCGTTTCCCTCTTTTCCTGAGGTAGAATATTATCTTGAAGGTATATGATATACGGCTCCCTCCAGTCCCAAGCATTGTGTATAGTCAGTACTTCTGACTGTTGCGGCGGGATCTGACAATCAGGCAAAGATCCATGCATCAATCGTGATTGAGCCTCCATGGTGGGACAATAATACCCAAGATGTTGGAGACGTCTATATAAGGTTATTATTAGTGTCTGACCGGACATCTCACAGTGTACCTGACTAAGTTGCCTTGTGCCTCATTATCTCTCAGACATCTTGACAGAGATCCGTCTGAATTTTCTATGATACAATATCCCATGTAATAAGAATAAATGTTTTAAATCTTTAAGACTGACCTTCCCTTGGCTATGCAAATTGCTGAGCTCTTGGATGATAGGTGTCCTCCAGTCATTGGTTTGTTCTTCATCAGGCTTGTCCATCCAGGTCGAGGGCATGGTATGTCTTTGTACGATGAGGGTCGCTTCCGAGTCTTGAAATTGGAGTTTCGAGGCTAGGGTTTCCAAGCAATCAGCATATATGTTGTTGGCATGCCCGTATGTATGATCGTAGCCTCGACAAAGTGAGTTAAGAGCTTCTGCGCCTCGGACCTATACGGGGCTAGTGTTGCTTCTTTGAGACAATATACACCATTCATCTGGTTCAATAGTAACTTCGAGTCTCCTCTTATTTCGAGCTGTGCTGTTCCAGCTTGCTTGGCCAACGATAAACCCAGTAGGAAGGCTTCATACTCGACAAAGTTGTTGGTGCATCTGTAGTCTAACTTGAAGGAATGTGAGAACACTTCACCAGTTGGATAAACTAGCACAACACTGGCTTCTCCAGTATTGTTTCTAGGAATAGCAGAGCTGTCAAAGTATAATATCCAGGCTTCTTCTTCGGCGAGTGAGATATCTGGGAATTATCCAGGTATGTCTTTTTGCGTTGTAATATTAATAGCTTTAGCAACAACTTCAGCGACTATTCTCAGGCGCCTCTTTCTTCTTCTTCTTCTTCTCGAATGAACTGTAGAAATGGCAGAATTGTTTTCGGATTTTTTTTAGCTTCCTGGCTCCAAGCCATCCCCCTTTATGATGCTAATCCTCGATCTCTATTTATACTAAAACTATAAATTTCGTCAGTAACTCTTCCAAATCCTTGAATATCTTCTCTGAATCTTCTCTTTTTAATGAAAATGATCCCGGTCATATTTTCTCGACCTGATTTTTTCCTTCAATTCATTTCCGACCAAACTATGTGATGCCATTTCCTTATCAAAACTCTTTTTTCCTTCTAAAAATCGAGACAAAATCTCACAGGGTATTTCCCATGTTTCAAATTAACTATGAATATCTTTCTTCCCCGTTTTATTTGACGTGAGAGAATATCTCACGAGATTTGGGATCAAGTTGTGTTTAAGAGTTATATGACTCTCGTATATAAAGAAAGAGAATATATTTGTCTTAAAAGCCTTAAAACCAAAAAATCATTTGCCAATCACGCAAAAGCTTCTCAGATCGAGAGAGACATTATCCCGCCAATTTGTTGAATTTGAAAGAGAGTTGGATGCCTTTCGAGGTGTGGGTGCCTTTAGAAAAATTACTCGGGTGCCTTTATCACTTGCATGGGTTCCGTTATCACTTTGACAAGTGCCTTTAACACTTTTTAAGCTCATTTTTCCGTAATTGTGTATTCTTCAAAAACACCTAAAAACACATAAAATAATAATATTAATACAAATATTGAGAAATAACAATATAAATATGAGAACAATTAAGAAACAAAAATATGTATATCAAATACCCCCAAACTTATATTTTGTTAGTCCTCGAGCAAATCTAATCTAGAAAATAAAAATCCTAACTCACTGTAGCAGGCATCGCGATTGCACTTAGCGTATGCAACAAGCCTTTAAACCCTTAGGTGTCCCTAGTGGAAGAGTTTTAGTCTCGTGAGGTTTACAAGAGGTGTACACATAAAAGCTTTACTCCAAACTCTAGCTTCTTGTAAACGATTGAGGGTAGACACTGAACAAGCCATTTAGTTGGCATACTAAAAATTCTTTGGCTATGGGAGGAATTACCATGTTTTGAATCCAATTGGTGTACACGAGTTTGCACTCAATCATACTAAAATAAATATATAATAAAACAAAGCACTACTCAGAAATTCGTACAATGGACCACAATACTCGGAATTTAACAAACCACAATCACATGAATAGATTAAGAAGATGGATATGGAGGTAGAAGTGTGCACATGTTGGCTAAGGTAAACGTGTTTCCCATAATATCTTTATGAACATCATGCCAAGATGAACCCTAATGAATTGACATACGCACCCGCTGTTCTGAATCCTAATTCTAGTATCAACTCAGCTGGTATATACAAGGGCCCCAACGGTCGATTTATTGAATATATACAATTATTTTTTAAATTTTTTTATTATGATTTTTTTGTTCGACAACATAATTAGATCTTTTGAAACTAAGTGCATGCTTCTTGTCAGCAAATTACATGATAGTTCCCATGGATCCTGCGTTCCACGCTTGCTTAGGCGACGGAGACAAGGAGAACACACACATATTGCTATCCAAGTGTGTTTTTTTTTGTCAAGTTCAATTAAAAAGATTGGGGCTTGATCTCAATCATTCTACTTCATCCTAGCGGTGACAAAAAGGCGATATTAGTGCCTTACCAAATCACTTAGATAAACACAAAAAGTTGCAAAAATAAAAACAAAACGTGATATGGTGACGACTCCGAGATATGGTGACGACTATCATGTTATTCTAACACCTAAGCTTTGTCCTTTTATGAATAGACCATTTAGTTGGGTCTCTCGATTCCTACAGTCAAGAATTTTGTTTCTATCTACTTAGAATGGTTAGTGTCACCCTGAATTATCCACAAGCCTCTAAATTTTGGAGTTTTATTATTGGACTAAAAGTTTCTCCCTTACCCAGAAACTTAAATCTAACATTTTCCTCAATGTACTAAAGATGAAATTAAAAATATGAACAAGGAGAAACTATTACCAATTGAAGAAAATAATTAAGGAAGGATATTACCGTGTTGCAAGAGCATGGGTTACCTCCCAAGAAGTGCTAAGTCTAAAAATTTCAGCCACACTTAAGAAAGGACTAGTCACCTCATAAAATCATATAGCAATAGCCCGAGCAACTATGGGTCATCTGAATCAAATAGAGATGATACAAATAAAAGGAAACTTCAATAAGCCAAGAAAATGAACAAACCGAGCACACCCTTATCTAGTGTTTTATTTAAGACAATTATATCTAGTTATGGTTCAGGTTCAGGTTCTAGAAAATGGTTTAGATAAAATATTTTCATGGGCTGGATTTCCTCATAGGCAGGATCAGAAGGGTCGGGTTATAGAGCACATAATAGTAACTTGAATAATCGTGGATCCTCAAAGTTAATCAGATTGGACTCACACAGTTGACCACAATGGAGGTGGTTGTACATCTTAAGAAAATGTGTCAATTCTAATATCCTAAAGTCATTAGGCTTAGTATCAAAACTTAATAACTGACACATTTGAAATTCAAATGTTCCCACAATTGGAAGAAAAAAATTTGGTGGGAAAACAAATTCCTTAGTATTATCGCCTGGGTAGACCACATCAACCAGAGGATGGGTCTCTAACAATTGAACTTCTTTTTGGACACCATTAGGTTCTGGAAATAGTTCTTGAAGATAATCTCTTATAATGGTAGAGGCACAAACGTTAAGTCCCAAGTGAGGGACTTTTAAAAGAGTCAACGGTAAAGCACAAAGAAGATGATAATCACCCCCAAACTTAGAATTTTGGGTATCTCTAGATAGACTAGTCATAATTTCTCTAATTTCTAGATCATCATATTCCTGAAAACGGTCAATTACTTCTTCTAAGTTATAAGTATGAGGTGCAGTCTCACTCATATTTAAGATCTCTACGAGTCTATTTTTGTTACCTAAGACTTTGTTTCTAAAACGTTGGACTCTAAAATAGTATTCTCAGAATAAATCCGTTCCTCTAAACCATTATCGTCTTCAAAACAAGAAAATTCTACATCGTCTAAAACAGTGGTATCTCTAGTCAAATCCTCTTCCTTTTGAATAATCATTAAAATTATTTGGATTTGAACCAGAAATAACACTATCATCATGATGCACAATTGGAGTGACAATTTCCTGATCCCTCTGCCTGTATATTTCAAATTCTTCATCAATGCTACCCTTATCATCATAATAATATGAAGATGTTTGAACCTCGTCTAAATAAGTAGTGTTACCAATTCTATCCTCGTCCTCTTGAATAGGTGAATAATTATCAAGGGTAGCACTATGTTGGAAATTAAGATCATTTTGAGCAATATCATTCTTTGCAAGACTTTCATTCACACTTGATGCAAATCTATTTGTATTCTTAGTCAACTGCTCGAGGGTTTCGTCCAAAGAAAGAGTTGAACTACTAATTGTTCCCCCCCAACTTAATCCAAACTTTTTTACATTCTCAGTCAACTCCTTGAGGGATTATTCTAAAAAAACAAATGGATCATAAGGAGTACTAGATCGCAACTACTCGTGTGATTCTTCTAGAGAAGGATTTGGACTACTATTTGTTTCTCCCTAAATTAATCCGGACCTTTTTGTATTCTCAGTCAAATCCTTGAGGGATTCCTCTATAAAAAAAATGGATCATAAGGAGTACTAGATCGCATCTGCTTTAGGGCATCCCTCCAAGACAAAGAACTCGAATTTTGCTCATTTTCATGTTCATATGACAGGTGTGTATATGAATAGTAATTGGGATCACCCTGGTATGAGCAATAACCTCCAAAAGGTAGATGGTGGTCCGGAATACTATCCACACCATGTTGATAGTACGGATAATGCCTATTTTGAAATTCAGTCGGATATTCATTGTATTGGTCCTCATAATACCAGTTTGACATTTTCTGACAAAAACTTCCTAAAGAAAATAAATCCTAACAGGAAGGGGGTTCTAAAAATACACAAACAAGGCTGACTCAACCAATTCAAACCTATTGAATCTAGCAAACAAAAAGCATGATGGCTCCACTTAGATTGTTTCTAGACCAGCTTTTATCCTTCGAAAGGCAACTAGTTGCAGTTTTAGCAAACCTCTTAGAACGATCCGAATTAGATTAAGTCGAACAGAAAAAGGATACGATCTAAGGAACATTGATAACCCTGTCTCCTTGGAAACTTTTCCTTGGGTTACAAGGCGGCTATAATCAACTTAAAATAATCTTCCTGAACTTTGAGTTAGGCTAACAGAGTAACCAATACAGTCCTTTTGAATGACTTTCCTATAAGCTCGTTACCCAATCGGTCTCTTTCTAGTCAAAATTTTAAAGTTTAGGTTTGCGTTTGGTAACGTGTTCCTAATGCGGGCAAGAAGGAAACGGTGATGAAATCCTTATCTTGTATGGTCAGTTCTTGCCCTTTACTAGAAAAATAATTTTGTATTCAGTTCCTCAACATATATGCATACGAAGGAATACAGTAAACCCACTTGTAGGGGATTCGTGGGTTGATCAAGTCTTACCTCCCGTACCAGACGGGCGATGAATCGGTTGTAGTCGACTCGGGCCACCGACTCCTGTGTCATTGTACGAACCCGAGGGGCCGAGACAATATAGTAATTGTCGTCCTTCCCTGTTGTAGTTTATATTTAATAATACCCTTCCGTAGGGCTTAAAAATAATAATGTCCAAAGGTCCCAAAAACATAAAGTCCAAAGTCCAAAGATCCAAAAATAAAAGAAAAATTACAAAAATGATAAAAAAAAGTCCTAATACAATTTTCTAAAAGAAAAAATAAATAAAACCGTAAAAAATTAAAAATTAAAATTAACTAAAAATAAAATAAAATAAATTTGTCTTCTTTTTCCGTTCTTTTCGATTTATCTTTGACTCCAAGTCTTTAATCAATCAATATAATCTTTGGCTCCAATTTCTTTTTGATCCAAAACCTGTAATACAAAGAAAAATACCTAAAAACGTAAATAGAACAAATAAAATAAAAATATAATTAAACTAACTAACCTAAAAAAAATCTAAAAACAAGTCCCCGGCAACGGCGCCAAAAACTTGATCGTTTTAGAAAAATGGTAAAAATAGTTCGTTCGTTGAGACTTGTGAAGATTCGTTTTAGACCTAATTTTAATTTAAACTAGAAAATAAGTAAAAGATTTTAACAGTATTTGGAGAAACTGGAACTCAGGATTCCACCAAAATCACTTCTGAATGATTTCCACAATGATTGTTTAACAATTATAACTCTTTTATTGACTTTGTTTCTTTGCCAAAAGTAGTTTTCTATAGTATTAATTGTAAATCATAAGCATAGCGCATCAAAAGCTCTTAAGTCCCATCATACACTATCAAACAAAATCACAACTAATTAAGAAAAATCATAAATCAATTAAAATCAATGCAAAAGTCATTAAGAATAAAAAATAGTTACCATTCATTCATAAAATATGACTTCCTCCATTGTCCCAGTGGTTGGGTTTAGCTAGAGATAGTTTTTTAAAAGCCATTAAAATATTAAAGAAAATAATAATTTCTATATGTGAGAAGTTGTCCTCAAAATTGTATCTAGGCTCCCCTTTATATAGGCTTTGGTAACCTCCTCTTGATCCTTATCCAACTAGGAAACCTAGTTTCATTAAACTTTTCCACTCCATTTTGATTCCTTATCCAATTAGGAGATTAACCTCCTCAAAAACCAACAAAGACCCTAATTTTCACGTCAAAGGCGAGCCCAAAACGCTTCCCTTATTTCTCTTCCCGCGCAGGCCCAATATGGCCCAACAGATATCAAATCCAAGTTGGTTTCACGGTTTTGTTCATAACTTCTTCATACGAACTCAGAATGACCTCATTCTTTTTGTGTTGGCTTCGCCTTTCAGTTATCTAGAGGATGGAGGGTAGAAATCCTGGATTTGAATGAGATACAATGGGTCTTTAGTAATTCTTCCTTATAGAGCTCAATTTCACTTCTTTCAGAGATGTAACTTAATAAAACACAATAACTACAAAAGTAATAATTATTCACACAAAATCTAGCAAATAAGTATAATGAAATGATACTTAAAATTTGTAAATTATACACTTATCAGCTAGCACTGTTGGCTTCAGCGTTGGAGCTAGCGTCGGCCTTGGTGTTAGCGCTGTTGGCCCCAGTGTTGGAGCTAGTGCTAGCGTTGCTGATCCCAGTGCTGGCGCTAGCGCTGGCCTAGGCGCTAGCACTATTGGCTTCATCGCTGGCCTTGGTGAAAGCGTTGCTGGCACCAGTGCTGGATCTAGTGCGGCCAGCGCTAGCGCTGTTGGCCTGAACGCTGGTGCTAGTGCGTGGCCTTGGAGCTATGACTAGCGTTCTAGCAAGGGTTTTTACGTGGATTTGTTGCTAAAGATAATGTTGGCGCTTTTCTGGCTTTTGGCATATGTTTGTGCTTCTTATTGGTGTTGAGAGCATGGCTAGGGCTTGCTAAGGCTGACACTTTCTAGTGCCATAGTTATTTCCTATGCACCGCTAGCGTTGCATTCATTAATGTCGTGGCCAAATTTATTGCATGTTTAGGGTTTCTCAATTGTATGAGATTTAATGTTAGCATTTATGCTTAACTTTTATGCAGTGCATACTGAACATTTTCAAGAGATTCATTTGTGGAAGTTTGCAACTTGAGATAATGCCTGATGCGACTCTGCAATTAGATGGTATTCATCTAATTAGCGTTTTTATTCAAATATGACATAGCATCTATTCTGAATGTCCGTAATTTTGTATAATCAACATATTCTGGTTAATACAAATAGTTTTACATGGATGCACGTGAAATAACAAGGGTTTAGCTGGGTAAAGCCCTGAAATTTTAAAGGCTCATAAGTATAAAAGGAGCTACAGAGCTATTGTATCTATAAGATGAATACGCATTCTCAATTCTCTTGCAGAATATAAGATAAAAATACGTATCCATAATTCTGATGCCAGGTCAGAAATTTATCATATTTATTTCATGCTTCTGCAGCTGAGCAGAGGCAATATTATAATTTTATCCCTCGTCAAAAACTCACCATCAACAATAATATAAACATATGGAAGACAAATGGGTACCAGGATTTGAAAATAACTTTTTAGAATATAGAAACAACAATAACAATCTTTTAACACTTGTGTCAGACACTATTGATCCTGCCACAAAAAATTTAGAATGTTACAACGATAGGTACTAAGTTTCCAAACCATATTGCAGAAAGAATCTAAAAGACTTTTTACTTCTAATTCTTATAAACCTAAGTCTGACAGACTAAGATGATTACTGACAATATCAGGAGAGTTCACTGTTAAATTTATGTATACAAAGCTTAATGAATCAGAGGTTAATTTTAATAATCTTAATAAACCTGATAAATTCTGGAAATACTTGTGGAAACTGAATGTATCTCAAAGAATTAAAAGTTTTATATGGAAATGTCTTCAAAATGCAATTTCTATAAATTTTAAGCTTTTTAAGATAATAAGGGATATCTCCCATAGATGTTCCTTTGGTTGTGAGGAAGATGAAACCCTGGAACACTTATCTTTCGCTACAACTATGCTAAAACAATTTGGGAATCTAACCCTTCTCCAGTTCATTTTAACTTTGGAATCTCTGATTCATTCTTTGAAATATGTAGTTATTGGCTAGAGAACCCTTGTACCTCAATTTCTATAGAATTAGCAATAACAGAAATGTGGTTTATTTGGAAAAAAAAGATGCAATATTGCATTTCAAGGAAAAAGCAGTACTCCAGTCCAAACCTCTTTAGCAATTCAGAAACATATCCAATTCTGGAATAATGGTAACCATAATAATATCAAGAACTGGAACCTTATTCAAAAACACCAGAAGCATAGAGAGGATTGGGAACTACCTAGGAAAAATCAATTCAAATTAAATGTTGATGCAACCTGGATTTCTAAAAACACTACAACAAAAATGCCCTTTGACAACTGATATATGACAACATTTTGCAAAAGGTTGTAGAGAAGTGAGCCTTCTACAACACTTACTCTAAAAAAACATTGTTGAATCCTATGTCCTCCTAACAACAGTTATGAAGGTCATTTCTCAAAAACGTTTTCTTAAAAACGTTGTTAACCCTATATTTTGACAACGTTTAAAATGTATTATCGAATTAAAATTTTGCTTATTTTAAAATTTAGAAGAAAAACATGCTAGGATTCAATCACTAGTTAGTATAGATGAGTTGTAATTTGAATCGCACATCAAATTACGAGGTTCGTCATCAAAGGTCTACATCCACGATAAAAGATATGAAATTCTGGTTCGATTTTCATTAATTGTTTATGTGGTTACACAATAGCTAGAGAATTAGACAGTTAGTCATTCAGTAAAAAAATGACATCCAATTAAAATCTATATATAAGCATTGAAGATGGTGTGATATTTCTCAGAATTAGACCGTTTAATTAACTTCACATGGGGTATATCTCATCACAGTTGAACTTTGTTAAGGGAATTGTGGAGCATTCTAAAAAATCTCCACATCTGCAAATATAATTATTGATTCAAGTATATATATCCTCCTTAGAGCGTCCACAATGGGATGATCAAAACACGGAGTAAAGATCAAAGAGAGTCTTTGGTCCGGAAAAGTGAGGCGCTGCGGCGTGACTAAATCTGGGGTTTAGTGCAGATTTTTCACTGTAGCAGACTACATTTAGTCTTTTTTCTGGACTAAACTTGGTTTAGTCGAGCGGTGTCTTAGGCGTCCGCCTGATGGTAAGCGGTTGTCTAGTATAACGTTTGATGGTATGCGTTCTCTTAGCGTACCGCTTGAAAACACGGGCGGTATTCAAAATCTCCGCATGACGAAGCGTAATTCTAAGATAACGCCTGATGAAGCGTGCGTCTAGGATCACGCCCACCACCAGGCGGCCTCCTAGAATTCCGCTTGGACGAAACGGTGCCTTGAAGCTACGCCCAACACCATGCGGCCTCCTAGAATTCTGCTTGGAATTTAAACTGATATGGTGTGTCGCTAGAAGCCCGCCCCACTGTGGGCGTTACTCTAGAGTAACGCTTTCTATATTGTTACCGTTGAGATGTTAACGTTGAGTTTACCGTTGTAACGGAAACGGCTATACTATGACACTATATATGGAATACTAATCCAATTTCATTTTACTAAACTCACTCATTGTTATCTAGTTAGTATTCGAAAATAATTAAGTTCTTTTTCATTTAATTACTATCTGAATCGATTAGAATTATGCCACCACCAAGACCACGAGGTCCAAATTTTACTACATTTGAAGATGTAACGATGTGTACAATTAATTTGTCAATATCTCAAGATTGTAGTATTGGTACCGATCAATCAGAAGAAAGATTATGGTCTCGCATATTATATCAGATGAAAGAAGCCATACCTTTGATGCCACAACGCAGTTGGACCTCCCTTCAGAAACGATTTTAGGGAATAAGTAAAGATGTGGCACTTTTCTCTGCAAAGGAGGCGAAAGTGGAACGTGAACACCATACTGGATGGGGGCCCGAAAACAAGGTAACTACTCATTTAATTTTGATGATTACATTACTGTTTTGAATTGTATATCCTCCACTAAATTGAATTAAAAAAATAGATTGCAGAAGTAAGGAGGCTTTTCAAGGAAGCTAATGGTAGGAAAAGTTTTAAGCATGACGAGTGCTACACAATTTGTGAAATAATATAAAATACTCCAGACGATCAACAACTGTTTTTGATTCATCACAAGCTGAGTCAGATTATGAAAACGGTGAGGAAAACCGGGAAACACAGGAAATAAGCCTAGAAAATTCCAGTGGCTATGAAGACATATGAGATATCCCTAACACATATATCCGTCAAATGGGAAAAAAGAGTTGAAACGACAGAAGACAAAAGGGAAAGCAAAATGTAGTGGCCAACAGGAAATGATGGAAACTATTGTTAAAGAGCAACAAAACTTCAACACCAAATATACAAAACAAACAAAAATAAAGACGGGCGCAGAGAGAAGCCGAGTTTGCAGCAAAACTAGCTGAGTCTTCGGAAAAGTTTGCGGCAAAACAAGCTAGGAAAGAAGAAGACGAGGAGTTTCGTATAATGTCTCCGGGATGGATCCCGTATCAAGACAGTACATCGAACTTAGGAAGGCATACATTTTGAAGAAAAGATTAAACCAACCATAAAGGATTCTTGGAATACCTTAAACCTTTGTGAAGGGTAGTCTTATTAGCATTGTCATATTAAGTTTCAACTTTTATGAACTAATTAAGTTATTTTCAGTTTATTTTTAACCGATATATTGTTATTTTAATGTATCATAATTTTATTTTAATTTTTAATTTTTTTGTTTTTGAAAAACTCACATGCCTTTAACAATATCTAAGCTTAATTCAGATCCAACGGTCTGATTTTGACATTTTTCAAAAAAATGACAGTTGGCACTCCAGTTATAAAATGACCGTTGTCGTATCCTATTCCACCACCATCACCTGCAAAGTCTCATCTTCTGCTTCAACAACACAATTCTTGAAAAAATTTCAAACAAAACATACATAATGGAGGGTTCAAGCTCATCACCAATTACCAAGTGTTTTCTTTGTACTGCTGGTCATGTTGCCAGAGATTGTCTTTGGGAAGGTAGAAAATGCACACTAACCAACTACAAGGGGTACCTGTTTCTCAAAAAAGTAAAAAAAGGAAATACTGGATTTCAACCTTATGTGAAGTGTAACTACTGTGGAGTTTTCATCTGGTTAGATGCTTATGTAGCTTCACACCAAGGTATTCCACCACCTATTCCACCAACTTTACCAGATGATGAAAAATGGTTAAAAGAGAAGCAATGTTACTGCTACTCATGTGGGGAAGCTGATCACATGGCTTATAACTGCAGAACCAACCTCTTACCATGCACAGATCCATGTTGTGATGGTAAGATGAAGCTGCTCACTTCTAAAAAACCTGAATCTATTGGAAACATATACTACTTATGTCAAACATGTAAGAATGTTAAGTTTCAATAAATATGTAAGCAACTGTTGGAATATGTATGAACCTAATAAGATATTGTCATACTGTTATAACTAGGTAATAAAGAAAATAACTTTGCAACTGCATATGTTGTTCACAAACTACAAGCAGGTATTTCACGGTAAATTAACAAAATCATATTCGTAATAAAAGTACTAATAAGGTTCAACACCATAAACAATAAGATTAAAACATCTAAGTAGAAAATTCATTTAGTTGGGGCGATTTTCATTCTCTTCAGAAGATAGGGTTGTTATCTCCTTAAGCATTTGTAGAACTCCCCATTGTTTTGCAATACTCATCAACTCCCCAGATTCAAGTGAACGGGTCAGTGTCCTGACCAACACATCTGTTCGATCCCTTATAACAGACATTCGGTTATCAACCACTGGTGGTTGAACTTCGTCATTCACCAAATCAATAAATATTGGTGGTTGAACTTCCTCATTCACCAAATCAACATCCCTAGGTGGATCAACAACCCCACCACCTTCAGGTTCAATCCTGATAAGTCGATTCACACCACCAATTCGTCGCAATCTTCTAACAACATACATATCATTTACGTTCATCTTCAGAATCTGCGTAAATTTTACGGCTAAATAAAAATCAACATAATAGAGTTCTCATATTTCCTAAACAATAATATTATTCAATTAATCAAATAATTATCCACAACCCAACTAAAATTAACTAAATACTTTTTCAATTTTTACTTAAATTCAACGACTTCTTTTATTCAATTAAACCCTAAAATTCTCATTATCAATTATAACTTCAATTCAATTAAAATATCAAAAAAAAAATCCGAATTTTAAACACAATAACTAAAATACCCCTAAATTCAATTCAGTTAAAACACTATAACTTCAATTCTCATAATCAAAATCAAAATACAATGTTAAACAAAATTAAATGTATTCTTTAAATTAAAAATTATGGATATCACTTCTAAAAATAAAGATTAAGGTTATTACCTTCAAAATTGACGAGGGATTTCTCATAAAATCAGGTTGTGTGCTGCTGTAGTGCTGGTGGTGTTGGTGTGGTGGCGGAGTTTCTAAAGTTGGAGGCTTCAGGAGAAGAAATGAGAAAAAATTGGTGTTGCGGCTGAAGAAGAAGGAAGGGTTGATGGGGCGGCCCGCTAGCAATCCACTTGGAATTCTAGGCGAGCCGCTAGGACACCGCCCGTCCCTTCCTTCTCACACGCTCCATTCGCACAGGTCACACTCGACCAGGCATGATACTAGGACACCGCCCCATCAGGCGATTGTCTAGTGCTCCGCCCGTCTCTTGGGCGTGGTCCTAGGAGACCGTCCACTATCAGGCGTTATCTTACGTTTCCGCCCCACATCGAGCGTTCAGCTAGGAGACCGCCTTGCGCAAGCGTTATGCTAGGATCACGACCGTCTCAACAAGCGATACGCTAGGACACCGCCCAACACCAGGCGTTATTTTAGAGCACCATCCGACCATATACCGTTGTTCTTGGGCCGGACCAAAGACTAAAAAATTTAGTTTTTGGTCTTTTGGGATACTTGTCCCACTGTGGACGCCCTTAGAAGCTTAGTGATCCTCAAAGTCAATACGAGGATACATTAAAGTATATCTCCAACATGCATGCTGAAATCGCACAAACGGGCACCAAAAAATACTCTTTGACCTTAGATTTTCCGAGAATTCGTACATCGATTCCTTAATTACCTGAAAACATATGGTTTAAGTCATGTTTTACAAGTATATTTGGGTGTTCCAACCGAATGTAGTTCGGTAAACTAGGTAATTAACCAACATCAGTGAAAATAAATATTAGTCGTTGTGAACATTGCTGATATATTCTGTTTACGATTATGGGGTAAAATTTAGAATATATATGATATTTATTTGGCTAAAAAAAATATACTTACATGTAATTTTTTTGGGTACAATTCTAGAGTACCAAAATTTTCGCCGTAAAGAATCTTGAGCGGTAAATTTTCAACTCATTACATTGAAAATAGGCAAAATTTTAACACATTGAAAATGGGGGAGGCAATTTTTTAATTTTGGGCGAAAGTAGAAGCGGCAAAAATTGCGGCTAAATTTCGTGGACCTTAATAATTGGGAGACCTAGATCTTAGAATGAGTGAGTGCGCATCTTCTCTTCTTTCTTTTACGCTTGAGAAGTGAGAGAACATAAGTAAAAACCCTTCTTCATTTATCGTTCTCTGGTGCGAGCAGTCAAACTTTAATCTCCGAAGAAGAAGGTATAGCAACTTTATTCCTCCATCTCCCATTGTCTCCTTCCTTAACTTCATGTTTTTTTTCTTCTATCTCGATCTTTCTGGTCTGAACAGAGAGGAAAAAAACAGTTTTGATGAGTTTTTCACTCAAAAATTCATTGTAATTTCTGATTTTGATTTTCATTTTTCATTGAAGAGTAGAATGTTAATCACTGCATGTCTTAATTCGGGTTAAATTTAGGTTAAACTGTTTCCTATATTTTCGAGAAAAAATTAGGGCTTTTTAGTTTCGTAGTATTGCATGTGTATTTGATATGACTTTTGGTTAGATTTCAACTATGATGGTTACTCCTGAGTTGAAAATATGGACGATAAATGATTTGTTGCCTCAATTCTTCTTCTTCTCTTCTTCAAGTTGTTTTATATATTTTTCATTTTTGATAGATTTTTAATATTTACTTTTTTGTTACTCGTTGTGTAAGGATTTGGTCTTTTTTTTTTTAAGACTTTTGGTGTTGTTTAGGGTTTTGATTTGGGTTCGAATTTTTTTACTTGATGTTTCTGTTTTTTTTATGCATCGATAATGATTTGGGTTTTATTAGAAGTGTCAATAAGGTGTAAATTTGTACTTTTAATTTAATGTAACTGGAATGTTATTATTTCCTTTTGTTCTCCCTATATAAAGAAGCAGTTGTTGCTTCTCTAGGTAATTAGTAACTTCTTTAACCAGAATCCTAATTCAAAATCTTTACATGGTATCAGCTGCCACCTTTACATCCTAGGGTTTTCTTCTCATTTCATAAGCCGTCTCTCTTCTTTATTTCCTTTGTTTTCATTACAACTTCCACTCTTCACCTCTTTCTGTCTGTTTCGTTTTTCATTTAGTTCTTCCTCTTCTTTAAAAAAAACATCTTCTAGCTTCTCATTTCGTTCCTTTTATTACTACTGTTTCATATTTCATCAAGTTTTTATTTCTTGTTTGAGATTTTTGCAAACAACTATATAGCAGAACTTATCTTTTTAAGTTCTTTGTCTTGAGTGTCTGTTTGCTGCTTCTCTATTTTCCATTCGAGTCTTTTTGTTTTCATTTTTGTGTTAACAGTAATCATCTGTTTCTTCAGTCCTCTATTCTGTCGACACCATTTTTGGTTTTTTCTTTTCTCAAAACTTTTACAAACATTTCATTAACAAATACCAAAACAACATGGATCCGAGAACTGATCCTCAACCCCATTATGAAATAACAACAACTCTTCCATTCACCAACATAGCACACTTCATCTCCATAAAACTAGATGAAACAAATTATTTGGTATGGAAATCTCAAATATCCTATATTCTCATCGACACAGATCTATTCGGGTATCTGGATGGATCTGTTGTTGCTCCACCTCTAACTATCTCTATTGATGGGGTTCAACAATCGAATCCTGCAATACCTTAAGTGGTTGAAGTGGGATCGTTTTGTAAACAGTTGCTTAAATGCAACTTTCACAACCACCATCTCTACCGATGTTTTAGGTTGTGCAACTACTGCATCTGTATGGTCTTATTTGTCCACAAATTTTCAAAATCAATTCTCATCCAGAAAGTCTATGCTTCGGAACATTTTGTTCAACATGAAAAGAGGGTCCAAACCCATTTCAGAATTTCTCCATGATGTTAAATCCATCACTGATGCATTAACCGCTATTAAAGAGACAGTCTCTGATAGTGATCTAAATATGCACATTCTCAACGGTTTAGGAACTGACTATAATGATTTTTATAGTTGCAGTTCAAACCAGAGATACAGAACTATCATTTGGCGATCTAAAGTCTCGTTTAATAAATCATGAACAGTGGTTGAAAAATCAACATACTGAGTCCATGAATAATCTAGATCCGTCAAACCCATCTATATTTTTTATGAAACGAGCAACCAAACCTTATAGATCTACATTCAGAGATAAACAACAACAAAACTTTGTTGATTATTCTTCTCCGCCTTGTCAGATCTGTAAACAATATGGTCACTCAGCCATAGCTTGCAAGTTTCGATACACCAAATCCCGTTATCACCATCCAAATGCAAACACCTGTGTACAGGTTTCCGCAGCTTCATTTGCTGAGATGCCGTGTTATCCGGCTGCTGTACACTGGTTACCAGATTCTGAAGCTTCTCACCATATCACGAATGACAAATCCATTCTAACTAATATATCTAGTTATGAAGGGTCATCTAAGGTGATGGTGGGTAATGGTGATTTTCTTCCCATAACTCTAATTGGTGATTCTATTTTACATACTTCAACAACGTCTTTTCCTTTATATAATGTCTGATATGTACCTAGTATTCAGCAGAATCTTATCTCTGTTGGTCAGTTCACAGAATAAAAAAAAAAAAAAAAAAAAAAAAGAGCACAACTGTGCCTTCTCTTTTTCACCATGGGGTTATGAAATACAAGATCTAAAAACAGGACAGACTCTAGCAGAAGGGTTGAAGACGAACAATCTTTATCCAATATCAACAACTTCAACTTCTAGTCCTGTTGCCTTGGTCTCTGTTTCAGCTTCATTTCCTGTTTGGCATAATCGTTTGGGTCACCCCTCAGAGCTTATAGTAACCAAACTGGAAAAATCTAACCATACATCTCTGTCTTCTTCCAAATCACCCTCTATCTGTCAACCCTGTCAAAAAGGAAAGAGCAAACGCTTACCATTTACTATGTCTTCCATCACTACAATTGCTCCTATATTCCTAATCCATTGTGATATTTGGGGTCCATCTCCACATGTCTCTCTTATGGGTTACAGATATTACATCATGTTCATCGATGATTTCAGCAGGTTTCACTGGATATATCCAATGAAAGACAGAACTGAGAGTGTAACTTGTTTTAAACATTTCAAGACAATAAATGAGAACTTGTTTTCTTCTAAGATAAAGATCTTTCACTCTGATGGAGCACTTGAGTTAGAAAAAGGAAGATTTTGAGAGTTTTTGAATGTATATGGTATAACATTCATAGCTTCTTGTCCAAATACTCCACAGCAAAATGGGGAAGCAGAACGCAAACATCGACATGTAACAGAAGTTGGCCTCACAATAGCAGAACATGCATGTCTTCCGAAGTACTTCTGGTTTGATTCTTTTCTCACACCGACTTATCTCATCAATAGGGCACCAGCTAAGTCTCTTAACTTCACTTCTCCTTTTGAAGTTTTATTTTCTAAGTCTCCAGATTATTTTATTCTCAAAGTGTATGGTTGTGCTTGCTATCCTTATCTAGGGGCATATAAAAAGGACAAACTTAGTCCCAAATCAACATTGTGTACTATTATAGGCTACAGTCAGCACCACAAAGGATATAAATGTTATGATAATCAAACCCAGAAAATATACCTCTCTAGGCATGTTATCTTTGATGAACTGTTATTTCCATTCTGTACCTGCTCTAAGTCTGCACCTACAACCAACCCATCTGTTGATCAAACCTCAGAATGAACCTTATCACCTTGAGCCTATACTAACCCATGACCAACCTGAACCACCTCCACAACCAGTCGAACCACCCTTGCAGCACCAAATGCTTACTAGATCAAAGTCTGGTATAACCAAACCAAAACACATACCCGATTTTGTAACTCACTATTCAGTACCCCATGCTTTACATTCTACATTATCACCATTTCTTCAACTTGAACCAAAAACTTACAAATCTGCCATAAAAGATGAGAAGTGGATCATTGATATGGACAATGAATTAAGGCACTCAAACAAAATGGAACATTGGTCCAGGTCCCTTATGAACCTCACATGAATGTCATTGGTTGTAAATGGGTGTATCGCCTCAAACTCAAGGCAGATGGAAGTGTTGATAAACACAAAGCACGTCTTGTAGCAAAAGGATACTTACAGCAAGATGGCCTAGATTATGATGACATTTTCAATCCAGTTGTTAATCCCACAACAATCATGACAGAATTAGTTGTTGCCTTAACAAATAATTGGCAAATAAAACAACTTGATGTCTCCAATGCTTTCCTTCATGGAGATTTGCAAGAAATAGTATATATGGAACATCCACCTGGATATGTAAATCCTGCCAATCCAACTGCTGTCTGCCTACTCAAAAAGTCATTGTATGGTTTAAAGCAAGCACCGCGTGCTTGGTATGATAAGTTTAGTGGGTTTCTTACTTCCATTGGGTTTGTCAAAGCAGCAACTGATCATTCACTTTTTCTTTATGCTTTTTCTACTTCTTTTGTCGTAATTTTATTGTATGTGGATGATATCATACTTGCAGGAAATTCACAATAGTTTAATACTAAATTGTTAAATCAACTGAACTCTGTCTTTGCAATGAAAGACTTGGGGCCATTGCACTACTTCCTTGGTATGGAAGCAGACTCACAAAGCAAACTTGGGTCGATCATTCTTACTCAAAAGAAGTATACCATGGATCTGCTTCACCGTGCACAATTAATTGACTGCAATACTTGTCCGACGCCAGTAACAAATGACAAGCGAGTCTCTCGAACAACAGGCATTCCATTGACTACCCCACTTCACTTCCGCAGCCTTATGGGTGCTCTTCAATACCTCACATTAACAAGACCTGACATCACCTTTGTTGTCAACTACGTCTCTCAATTCATGCAGGCACCAACAGACTTACATTTGCAGCTGGTTAAACGGATTCTCTGTTACCTAAAGGGTTCAATAGGTTCAGGAGTAGAAATAACTGCTGGTGACATGACTATTATAACTGGCTACTCGGACTCGGACTGGGCTGGATGCCCGGACACCCGCCGCTCTACAACTGGTTCTGCGTTTTTCTTGGGAGTTGCCTGATTAGCTGGTCCTCTAAGAAGCATCCAACTGTTGCAAAGTCCTCCACGGAAGCGGAGTACAAAGCAGTAAGTCTGCTGTCATCTGAAGTAATGTGGCTGTCACAGCTTCTCAATGAACTGTGTATCACTCCTAAAAATCCAGTCACATTGTACTGTGACAATCTAGGGGCCAAATTCCTCGTATCCAATTCAAGCTTTCATGCACGTACAAAACACATTGAAGTCGACTATCACTCGGTACGTGAACTTCTCGGAACTGGTGACATAATAGTAGAGTTTCTTCCCTCTGAATCTCAGGTTGCAAATATCTTCACCAAAGGTCTTACTAGTACTCGTTACACTGCCCTGAAAAACAAACTGATGCACTCAACAACTCTAGCATCTGTTTGAGGGGGAGTATTAGAAGTGTCAATAAGGTGTAACTTTGTTTCTTTTAATTTAATGTAACTGGAGTGTAATTATTTCCTTTTGTTCTCCCTATATAAAGAAGCAGTTGTTGCTTCTCTAGGGAAATTAGTAACTTCTTTAACCAGAACCCTAATTCTAAATCTTTACAGGTTCAAAGAGTTGTTTCTCTTTTTCTTTTTACCTTAGCTATTTCTGTTGTTTTTTTTTAACCTTTGTTGTTCTGTTTCTTTTATGCATTTTTATGCATCGTTACAACAATGATTTGGGTTCAAAGAGTTGTTTCTGTTTTTTTTTTGTATGTCGTTTGTGTTGTAGCTTCTATTATTCTTATTGTTCTAGTTAAAGCTTGTGTTGTAGCTTTTGTTTGTTTTATTGTTCTAGTTAAAGCTTACAGTTGGGTTGTATCGAATGTATTTGTTGTTATTAGGTTGTATCGATCAGGTACTTGCTCAGGTCCATCTGTTAATCTACCTTGACTTGAAAAGTACACTCAATCTTGCAAACCAGTTGAAGCTAGTTTTATAAACTGGATAATTTTGTAACTGTAAACACAATTTCGGCAAATTTCATTGCTTGTTCGTGTTTTTTAAGATCTTTAAGATGACACTAAAGATTGTTGGTCATTTACTTTGCAATCCACTGCAATACTTGTTCTTATTATAGTGTTAGACTGTCATTTTAGCACATGAGTAAAACGTGTAGTTTAAGTGTTTTTCTGAGGTAGGAATCTAGACAGGTTGCCTCACTTTAAAGTTAAAGAGACAAAGAATCCCTTGTTAAAAAAACTAGGGAGGAAGAAGAATATATTTTTGGGTCTCTATGGACATATATTTAGGAAAATATATTTCGCATTAAACGGCCCGTTTTATTGGTTGCGGATAGGGTCACAGTTTAAGCGTTTTTTTTTCATACAACTAATATTGGGATGATTTAAGCGATCGTAGAATCTATCTGGGCTGAAGCGATAGTAGATTTAAATTTTATTTAAAAGAAATATATTCATATCTGGCTTAATTTATCTGGACTGAATCTGTCTAGTTGAAATAATCTAACCGAAACTCAAATGAAACTCAAAATGAAACCCAAATGGGATTTAAATGGAACTTAAAATGATATTTCCAAAAAAAAGGATTTAAATCCTGTTTAGATGATAAATGTAAAGGCTAGCTAGAAAATTCAACACAAATGCAAATTACACAGCAAGTTGGGAAGAATCAGAACTGTGCAAGTTGGCGTTAACAAAAATTGAATTCAAAGTGGAACCTTCTTCAGCTGGCGGGAAGATTAAAAACAAGTGTTATTACTAGACCTGTAAATACACAAAGATTTTAGAATTTAACCAAAGGTACTCACTTATATATAGGGCTGCACCGGAACCGAAGGACCGAATTGGAACCGGATTGAACTGAGAGTATAGGGTACATGGCACAGGTACACGGGTAGAGAACCGACCATAGGGAGATAGTGAGGTACAAGTACTCGGTTCTACCTAGGAACTGACTGGAACCGAAACGAGTGTACAAAATTGTTTTAGCCATTGATTAGATTTTTGAGTTTTAATCCCAGACGTCTATGTTAGGTAACTTAGGTTACTCGGTCGAGTTGATTCTTCTGCTCATTTGTTTTGTTCTTCATCGAGTTGAACTGTTAAAGACCACCATCACTCCATCAGTAGATACTCGATCGATTCAGACATTCAGTACCACCAATCCATCAGTAGATTCAGACATTCAGTACCACCAATCAGTAGATTCAGACATTCTGTTCATTTTTTTTTCTTCTTCTTCCTCCCTAAACTTCTTCTCCCACCATCAGTAGATTCAGACATTCAGTACCACCAATCCATCGGTAAATTTAGTACCACCATCAACACAAGTAACATGTTATTCTTACCTAAATCTTGTTGTTATATCGTATTTAGAGAAAACCCTTGTTGTGTATATGTTGATTGATGATAATCTGTTAAAAAGCTTGGGTTTAAATCAAAAAAGTTTCCAACCATCGATTACCCAACATCGTTGCAGAATGAAGATTTAGAATCTTATTATTATTTGATCAATTTGTTAAACATTTAATTGATGTTGTTTTTGCTTTGCTAAAAGAAGCTAGAGAGATTTTGTTGTTACTGCGGGTTTTGACTGTTATTCGATACTAGGGTTCAGTAGTTGTATTAGTTTATGTATATGGGTTGTTTGTGGGGCAGCAGTAGTTATAGTTCACTCATTCTTCTTAGTGGTTGTTGCTGCTACTTTACTGCTATGCATTCAAGGTTTGTCATTGTACATGACTTGCTTTACTACTTAACTGATTAGATTTAAGATTTCTTTTTTGGTTCTTCCTCTTGGGTTATTGTTCTGCTCATAATGAATTTTGTTGTTGGTTCTGTTTGTTGTATAGTAAATTGCATACATTTTTAGCTTACTTGGATGAGTGTTTCATGAATGTAAGTTGGGTATTCATTGTTAGAACCCTGAGTTGCACTATCATGATTTTTGCTTTGTTAGTGACTTTACTATCTAGATGCTCTTGCTTTGCCACGACGAGAAAAATCATGCCAAATTGTAAGGAAAGTGTGAATATGACCATGTCAAGGGATGATGCCCCTTTTTTTTTATAAGGGTGGATTTTTAGCCTAGTGCACTAGTTATGTCACAGTGTAATACTTCAAATGTCTATTACATTCTGCAATATATACGAAGACTAGTAGAAATGCAACTGTGGTGAACAAGATATCCTGCATGACCTTACATATTTTACCGATATAATGATAAACACTGTAGAGTTTTTGCATATTGAAGACAATAATATAACTACAACTACTATAAGAATTATGGTATTAGAAATATGATGGTGTAAATTTCCGATTGCCATTCATATAATGATTGTTGAATTACAACTGAATTGAACATCTAATAACTAATAAAAAATAACAAAAATGTAACCGGTGCTCACAACCTTCATTGATATGAGAAAGTTCTTTCAGGATTTTGTACTCTCTGAGGGATAGTCTCTGGTTGACAATAAATTGCTGGGGTTAGAATTCAAAGGCAGGCTTGAGTTCTTACATGTATCTGTTAGGTTTTGAGTTTCAACAAATATAAAATTATGAACCGTGCTGTAGGAAGCCTAATTGTAATGATCAAGAAATTGCGACACACCTTTCTCTTGTTGCATATCTTTGAGCTCTTCATGTCTAATGTGAGAATGACTGAGGAGACCTGTGCTGTTTAGATCGTAACTATTGTTCATCTTTCAATTCTTTTAGGGTTAGTTCTCTATTCTTTGCATTGACTAAAATTTGTTTCTACTATTTTTACTTTTAACATGTAAAAGTTATTTTCTAGAGATGTAGAATTAAAAAGCTTATATATCTGGTGGAAGGGGATCCAAATTTTATCAAAGCAGCTGAAACCATCAAAACAGCGCAAGTGTTTATTAAATTCTTTATACCGTTTACAGGTCATGGCTTTTGATAATTATGTTTATATATATCAAGACTGTTCAGTAGATTATTATTTACATGAGTTTGACTGATGATTAGTATGATGTGCTCAACGAAGGTGTAAGTTAGTTTCACTCGTCATTGTATTTCCCTTCTTCTCCTCCTATTGAGTTCAATGGGGGCTCCGACCTCTCCAAGTCGGTGTAATAGACTGACTACTGCCGCAAGTGGCATTGTGTTGATTGAACTGTAAACTCTCATGTTTATCTGAATGGTATAATGCTACAGAATCATCTATAAGTAATTGTAGTTTCTAATATGCATGTGATACCAAAGCATGCAGTCTTTACACGTAGAAGAAGGCCTCCGTCAGTTATCCTTCATCTGTTTAACAAGGTATGCATTCTTTGAGATATACTGAGTTCTTATGAATTTTCAAATGCCTTCAAGGAGCAATTGCTACCAAAAGTAGAAGGCTAGAGTTAAGTTACCATATAAGAAACAAAGATATATCAAAAAACAAAAAAAGAAAGAGGTATAGAATCGGAACAGATCAAAACCGAACCGAAAGGACGGGTACACTTCCAGAAGCGAACCGAGAGTATAGGGTACATGGTATGGGTAGAGAACCGACCATAGGGAGGTACAGGTACACGGTTCTACCAATAACCGAGCCGAACCGACCTTTGTGTACCCCTACTTATATAACAAGTAAATAGATCTTGCATAATAATGAAATGTAATAATTGAGCTTAAGAACCGACTTAAAATGCATGTTTATGAATTATAGCAGCTCTTAGAAGAAAAGTAAAAGTTGGCCTTAACAAAAATGGAATTCAAAGTGGAACCTTCTTTGGTCGGCGGGAAGATTAAAGACAAGTTTGTTCCTAGACCTTTAAATACACAAAGATTTCAGAATTTAACCAAAGGTACTCACTTATATAACAACTAAAATAGATCTTGCGTAATAATGAAATGTAATAATTAAGCTTAAGAACCGACTTAAAATGCATGTTTATGAATTTTAGAAGCTCTTAGAAGAAAAGTAAATTCGCACTTTCACAGTGCAAAGATAAAGATAAATATGCAATAATTGTAAATTCAATCAACAATTCTGCATGTTTTTGACAGCAGTTAGATAATTCTTAAACGATCATGCACAGATGTTTTTGAGATTCTTTGTTGGTTGCGGAAAGTTCAGGTCTTGCTCAATGCAATTTGACAACATCCTCACCATTAATGATAACACTTATAATGGTCAGTTCTACCTTCATTTAGATTAAGAGTTACAGGTCACAGAATTGGATGTTAGACAAGTTAAGTCTAAAGGAGCTACAGTTCACAGTTCACAGGTGATCAAAATTGTTCATTTTTGTTAAGCTCTCACAGATTTAAAAATAGGGTTAGCCCATGAGATAAATAAGTCTAAATAAACTTTGGTATATAAGATTAAGCTCAAATATCACAAGGAGAGTAGAAAACTTAGATGTTTAAACAATTTTGTTGCTCAGGTAACAAAAACAATGGCAAGTAGGGAAGCTGGAGTATAAGATCTCTAGGATTAAGTTATGCTATAAGAATCTATATGAGCTCTAGCTCACAGGTCACAGATAAAGAAATAACAATTGTTGTGATATATCTCACAGCTCATTTCTCAGGTCAATTGCAGTATTAGAACTATACAGGCTTAAGGTCAACATTCGTACAGATAGATATCAAAGAAACTTTATGTGCTTTTAGTGACAGATAATTTTATGCAATAGGTATCTGAAATTGAATAACGAAAAATTGTATCCGACAACAGGATTTAGCAGATGGAGATACACATATTAAAATATGACCAAGGAAACTTGAACATTTCTAATAAATAGTTTCCATCAGATGGGTTCTTGTGATTTACCTGAGTCCTAGCGGTGCTGGTCCATCTTCTATGTTTCACAAGCTCCACCTCAGCAATGACATACCAAGAAAGGAAAGTTACATTCAGAAACAAAACTATGTAGTGGCAAATATTCATCTTAAGATATTACTGGTCAAACTGGTTGTAATACCTGCCACTCGAACTTGATGCTTTCAAATCTAGTTTATAGCTTTTTCGTTAGACGGACTCGCTCTCTGGTGTTTGAAGGTACAATCTCTTACGCCATCTAGGATACCTGTAAAGAAAAGTCGTCATTTAACTTTAACAAGTTTGTTTGTGCTCTTAAAACAAATTAAGCAAAATAACCTAATTAAGCAAGATATCATGCAGCACCAACATAGCAAGAAGTATACAAATATTGCACACACACCCTCACACTACTACTAGAAGCATTACAACAGGTGTTTAAACAATAAGCACCAGCAGGCTTACACACCACCATGCATTAACACCAGCAAAACCGAGGAAACCACCACCAACAGCCACGGAAAGACAACAAACCGAAACCACGTAATCGTACCAATATAGTAAAAGTATGTCCTATGATGTTCCATGAGGACCCAAGGTTCATTACTTACATCATTTTATTTCTTTTTTGATATCTTGGTGAATTGAGTTCCATGAGGACCCCAAGGTTCATCATTTGTTGCACCCAAAAACTTAAAGCTGAAATTTAAAAAAGTCAGAATAAATACAAATATAAGGGGAAAAAAACTAATAGAGATAAATAGAAATGCAATGCAATGTAATGCAGCATTCATTGATATTTCCAGGGGGGGAAACACAGCTGCAAAATTTATTTGCTATGAATTCCCGTGAAAATTTGTTCTGCCAAATATCTCATTGCCGATAAAACGTTATCTATCCTCCATGATGACGTTTCAGTACTACCGGTTAGTTTCAAACATTAGATTAGAGTGGCTACAATAGATTGTAAATGTTATTTGGTATCCATTTTGAGTATTCGAGAACCTATGTCTAAGCTAAGTCAAATCTAGAACCTAACTGCATGATCAAAGGCAATAATAGAATTACCTGATCATCTTTGGTAGAAGATCCATGAAATACACATAGGTATCATGTGGAACAGTTTGTCTAGCGCTCAAAACACGAATATAAGCCCCCTTCCATGAAAGATTGTTCCAATTCCACGGCGTGCTTAATGCAAGGATTCTTCATAGCACCAGCACACAAAATCCATAATTCAGTATGAAATTCTGCAATCCTATTCTGGACGAGGATCCTTAGAAGGTTAAGCCCCAAGATAGGATACTCCTGCACTGATGGCGGGAGCCGTCCACTGTTCAAGCAATAAAAACAATTTCCAAACACTTTTAAAAAGCGTGAACTCAAACATATCTGATTCTTCTAGAAATTGCAGATTAAGTATACCATTTCCAATCCTTATAACCTCATAAGGCTCTAAAGAGCTAAAATCAAAGCTACGGAATAAACTCAAAAATCCTCATCGTGTTTTTATAAACTAAAAGCTTGACCTAGTGTTTTATCCAGACGTGTTCAAAATCAATAAAAGTATACTTACGCTGTATCAGTATAATGAGGTTCCAACTGAAATAAATTCTCTCAAATGCATCTTGATCTTCTGCTTTCACACTTAGAACAACAGCATGCTCATATATATCCCCTGTAAAAAAATTGTACCTCATTGAATCAAAATCAAATGCCCTAAAAAAACAGTGAATCAGGTGAGTTAACTCTAATAAAATCAAGCTTTACTTCTTACTTGCAATAGTCAATTCATGAACTGAATTTGGTGTTTCTTCTAGCAATGGTGGAAGACTTCTGAATCCTGTCAACCTTACCTACAAAAACAAGAAATGGTTTTAAATCTACAAAAATCAATTATTATTTTTTTAGGGTTAGGGTTTGGGAGATTGAGTGAGGAGGATATTATTACCTTGAGTTGAGATAGAAGATTGTTGCAAGTATCCAAATCATTTCTCACTGAAGCAGCTTTGAATATCTCGAATGATTGTGCAACTTCTTTAAGGTTTGGGTCCATCTAATACAGAACGGAGGCGTGACAGAGAAATTAATAGCAAAAAGTGGAAGAACCGTAGAGAAAACTCAATATTGAATGATAATCTGACAAACTACATTGGACTTGTCTCCTATTAAAAAGGAAGAAAATAAAACTCTTATTTCTAACATGAACTGAATGGTTTTTTCCTAACATAACTTTAATTACCGTAAGAAATCCTAGAAATAAACAATATGGAGCTTGAAAATGGTAACAGAAACATATCTATCACACACCTGACAATGGCATGGGTGTCGTAAGCCAACCGAGCATCAACTTTCTCTTCGGAAAAAACTCTACCAGGGACTAGCTTAGCCAATTCAGACCCAACATTATTCACTAAAGCCTTCAAATACAAATCAATAACAAATTTCAGTTTCCATTTAAAAGTAAAATTTAATCCAACAAAAACAATTTAATTCAAAAAAAGAAAGAAAAAACCTTGGAAAGGAAACAAGAAGTACGAGGAATTCTCTACTGCATAAGACTATGATTCTGCAAGTGCATATTATTTCAGATCATGAACAAATAAAATAAACAAAAAACGAACATAAACTAATCTAACTCATTCAATTTTGGCTTCAAAAAAAAAATCATTCAATCAGCGGTCAAAACTGAACCCCCTATAACCTGAAATCATTCACTCACAATCAAAAAAGACGCCTTAAACTTAATGATAATGAAATAATAAAGCTTAAACTTCTCACGTTAACAGTTCGAAATATCTTTTTTACATACCCTTCTGATACAAGCTTTCAACTTCGTTGGAAATTGATCTGAACTTATCGAAATGTCTTTTCTTCATCTGCAAAACATTCAAACTCATCTTAACAATCGAGACCTAAAAATTGTAAAACTAAAACCCTAACCCCCAAATTAAAATTCAAAAGAAAAAACTTACCATGTATCATATTCCTTAAAGCAAGATACTGCCAATCTCCAACCCAACAACATCATTATGAGATTCACTGGTCTTGGATTTTTCTGATTCAATTTCATGTCTTCTTCTACTTCCTGGTTATGGTTTAGGTTTGTTTTCATTAATCACCTTCACTTCTATTTCTAGTACTACGAAAAATCAGATTTTGATATTCTAGTAGACATGATTCTAAAACCCTAAATCTGAGATATTCATTTCACAAGGCATTGGAACCAGTTGAGAAGGGTTTGAGAGGTGCGGCGTCAAATAGGTTAGAGAAATAAGTTTTGTTCTCTTTTGATAAGGAAGAGATAAAGAATGGAAAGATATGTGAGGTGGTGAAAGCAAGAGAGAGGGTTGTCTTCGTCCAGTCGTTCAGGGCAACTACAATGGGACGATCAAACCCATCGATCAAATGACTAAAAATTTGATCGATGGTCAGCAACAAAAACAGCGATGGATAGTCAGGCGGTACCCTAGGACCGTGCTTGAGAAGAAGCGAAATTGTAAAAGATAAAATTTCGGGGTGTTCGGCTCGATTCTTAATAAAATCCTATATTTATATCTCCCTATGGTCGATTCTTTACCCATATATATACCCTGTATCCTCTACTCTCAGTTCGGTTCTTGTACCTGTACCCTCGATATCCGTTCCGACCGATTCTTTACTTATACCTTTTTTAAAAAAAATTAAAAATTAAAAAGCTCTGGACTAAAGGGTTAAAAGTTAGAAAAGTTTACGAAGCAATCATCATCAATTGTGAAAATATACTTTTTCTTAGAAACCATGTAACCAAAACACCTGCAAGCAGAGTCCTTGAATGAAATGCAAGAAGCTTTAGGGCCCAAAATCTTGTTAATGTCATTTCTGTTGTGCAAGTTCAGGATGAGTTTAGACAATACAACATTGTTACACAAATACACAAAACAGAAATATCTCCGAAACTAAAGGTGTTAACGACAAAGAAACAAATGCAAAACTAAAACTCTAAGAACGTTTGTATCTCGTTCAGTGAACAATAACAAATCAATAGCATAAATGAAAAACAAAATAAAATCTACGAAATCACACATAAATAAGTAAATGCACAAACTATAACATAATCTATTTAGAAGGAACTGAGCTTTCTGGAAGTTCCTTTCTTGTCAGCTACGAGATAATACTTAAAGGCTTCAAAGTTGAAAAAGATTAGACTACTTCTAAGAGCATCCACATTCATGCGATGATACCCATCGATCAAAGATCAAAATATTTGATCTTTGATCCGGCTCAAAAACAGCGGGGGATGATCAAGCGAGGGGCTAAAGTACCGTTTACGTTCAAGCGAAGAATCAAGATATCGCTTAAAAAGACGGACGGGAGACTAACAATTCGCTTGGTACAAGCGAGATACTAGTCTATCGCCTACAAAAAAACATACAGGCGAAATCCCAACATTTCGCCCATGTTCTTAGCGAAATCTCTGTATCTCGCTTGTATAAACGAAGTACCAAAATCTCGTCTAGGATTTGTGCGAAAAATTGTGTCAAAATAGAGCCGGGCGGGATGCTGGAGTGCCGCTTGCACATAAGCGATAGAGTAGAGTATCGCCTATAGATCGTGCGACAAACTTGTGTGGGAAAATAGACGGGCGAGATGTTAGAGTCCCGCTGTGATGTAAGCGAGATTCCAAGTTCTCGCATGTCTATTTTTACACGATTTAAACCCTAGTTTTTCATTTTTTCTTCATGTTCTTCTCGCCTGCCTCCTGTTGCCTTCGTCTTCTTCTTGCCGCAACCCTCCAACAACGCAATTTAGGCAACTGTTTTATCATTCAACGAGAACCCAAAGCCCCGTTTCCCATTATCATACTTCGCTCTAAGATAATCCAAGCGAAATCAACAAGGTAGATCTTCTAAAAAAAATTGAATTAAATTGTTTTAATTTGATATGAAATTTTTGATGAATTTTTAGTTAAATTGGTTATAGATGTTGTTTAATTAATCATGTAATTACCATATTATAAACCGATTATTGAATTGTGAATTACCTTCCTTGGTCATTTGTTACAGCTTTAGTCCCCAACTTCTGCAGGGAAAGAGCATAAAAAGTATTCGTAACCCTGTGATGAGTAGGAAAATCCGTGAATCCCTTATCAAAGGAGTGGACTCAGAAAACTCCACTCCTTTGTGTTCTAAACTTATGAAATTGGGAATTTATTAGGGTTTATGTGGATGTTATCAATTAGATTTCAAAATTTATTGTTATTTGTCAAATTGAACATATAATACGAAATTCTTGTTGTTTAATTTTAGTGGGTTATGTTTAATTTTTGGTTGAATGGAGTATGTTGTGTAGAAATTTTCTTTTTTAAATTAATTTTGATTTAATTTAAAAACAAATGTGTATGGTAGTATTTGCAATTGGGTAATTTGAATGAGATTGGTTATAATTGGTGAGATTGTTGTATTTTGATAATGATGTATGTATTTTTCGAATGTTTGATGTATAAGTCTTGGTACAAATGTGTATGGAAATAGACAATTACATACAAGTTTAGTTGGTGTTAAATTAATTTTAATTGTTTATGCATTGTGGTGATTTACTGAATATATTGACAATGTTCTATTATTTGTTTGGCCAGATGTCTAGCAATGTTGTTTCGAGATGGGTTGGTAGAAAGAAGAAAAGCAAAAAAGCTAAAATCGCAGAGGATTCTGAACCTGAATCCATGGTCCCCGAGTCGGTAGATGTTTCGGGGTTGGAACACTATAACGTTGTCGAAGATACGGAGGAACACGTTTCGACAAATATTACATATTCCTCCGACGCCAACTTCAGGTTTGACCATCGTGGCTCTCTCAAATCAGTTATACAGGTGTACAAGAAAATCACTAAGGAGTCTAATAGGGTCCAATATATAATAAAAAGGGGAGGTTGGGGCAGATTACTATCCCTACCTTTAGTAGATTCATCCCACGCTCTTATTGATTATATTGTCGAGCGGTTTTGGGATACTACAAACACATTTCACTTTTGTTTTGGAGAGCTTGGGTTCACTCCCCTCGATTGGGTTATGTTGACCGAGCTTAGTATCTGTGTCGGGAGATCTGTTCCTTATGAGCCAGCTAAGTACAAATTTGAGTATGTTTGTGAGAATATCTTTCGTGAACTGAAAGATAATGCGGTATGCAAAAGAGAAGGTGTTCCCCAACAGTGGGTTTCGGATGCCATCACTCTCAAGTTTTTGACCACCTATTTTGATAAAGATACATTGCACGCGGCGAACGATGATAGTGTTCTTGCTGATAGAGTAGCGAGGGCGTTCTATATGTATGTTCTGGGGAATTTCTTTTTCCCAAATGCAAAAACCTACATTGATGCAGGATGGTTGGCTGCCTTTGATAATCTAAATGAAGTTGATCTGTACGACTGGGGTGGTCCTGCATTTTCAAAATTGTATTCGGGTCTTGCCACGGCTTGTAGGGGACAAAAATCAGTATCCGGGCCGTTCCAAATTTTGGAGGTAATTTATTGTTCGTTATTCAAAATTCATTTTCTTAAAATTTAATTGTTATGTTGTTAAATCATTTTGAAAAAAAAATTGTTGTAGTTTTGGGGATACGAATATCTGGGGATATGTCGTCCAAATAACCCTTCGGCTGAAAGTGAACATGAATGGCCTAGATGTCGTAGGTGGGTCGCCTCCCGGAAGAAGGGTGTTGACATAGTGAAGACAAGGACTAAACTGAACCAGTTATCCATAGAGGCCGTGACGTGGCAACCATGGCTTACTGCAGTTAACTACATACCAGAAGCTATTGGCCGCAAAGCAATAGAACTTTCTGGAAAAAGAATAACATTCACCTGGATGGGCACTGTATGTTTCCTAATCCTTTTCTCATACTCCTTTTTTTTTCCAAATCGTACTGTTGTGAATGGGTAGGTATTTATATTATCATTTTCTTGGATAAAGCACAATATGTATCTCGGAGATCGTTGTTGGAGGCAGAACAACCCAACTTGGGGTATTCCTGCAAACCCCCCTGCTTGCATTTCCAACTTCGTCGACGACGAGATTAAGGACATGACAGCAATTTCTCACGTCAATGCTAGTGAATACGTACGTGTCGTGGAGTACGATGTTTATTATGAATATTGGAGACATGTTACCAACCTCTACAAATATGTCGCGCAAGTTGATTGGGAGGTTGAAATGTATGGCTATGCAGGTGACCGTATCAAACACAACATCCCACGGCCTCGTGATCATGTGCCCATTCCTCCCCCCAAACAACTACCATATGTAAGTTTTTAACAAAGTTTTGAAAAATTGAATACAGATTACACATTTATGCTTCTGTGGTTATTCTAAATTATTTTCATCCCAGGTGGCGGCTTATGATTTAGTGCAAGAGTTTGCTGATTTTACGAAAGAGTTGCGTGATTTTACCTTAGCTGAAACTAAGGATCGGATGGACTACTTAATTTCCAAAGAAGTTGAGTTCAACAACTTTCGGAGTCAGACAGCCGCTCAAATTAGCCTCCTACAAGATCAAAATACGTTGTTGACCAGACAACTTACCCAATTTCGTGCAGAACAACCTCTTGGATTTGCCTCATATGCTATGACCACACCTCCGGGATCTTCATCAACAGTTCGACCAACGCAGAACGTCAGACCATCTTTCCCGCGGTTTATTCCACCAAGATCCAACTCCGATTAAAGAATTTTTTTTAAAAATTTGGATTGTATTTAAAAATAACGTAAATTTTTATTTATGTTGTTGATTTAGTGTTAACTTAAAAGCCTAGTTTATTTTAACTTGGTCGTTTATGTCTTTTGGTATTGTCACATGACATTTCAATAGTTAGTTGAACGACAAAATTACCAATTACTTTGTCATAACATACTTCCAAATTCTGACATTTTTTTCTTTAATTTCGTCGTTGATTTTTGCATTGAAATGGTCACCGTGTGTTGTCATTAAAGTACGACAGAACAAAGTTTGTTACCGTTTTTTGACCGTTTTATTATCCTTTTTTTGTTACCGTTTATCAACGGCTATAATTTGTATTTGAGACCACTATAAATAAAATTGTATAGCTATCATCCTCATTTCATTATTCCTACATTTTAGTTTTCAATGTCTGGATACGAAAATTTTACCCTTAATGCAAGCAATTTTACTTTTGATGAAGATTTATCCATATGTCGAAACATAGTATTACATTATCCAGCAAGGGGTCAGGAACGTGATATCAATGGTTGTATGACCATGCAATGGTTGGAACACACACATGCAAACTTTTACGATGAAACCGGTAATCCCAACAACCGGAACAGAGCAGGCCTTTTTTGTCGATATGTGGAAATTACTAAGGAAGTATTAGAATTTTCTTCTTTAACTGCTCGGGTCAATGAATTTCGTCTTAGGAATGAAACTGATGATGAAGTTGTAGCCAGATCACTGGAGGAATGGAGTAGATAGAAACGACATGATTTCCGGTACAAACCTCATTTCGAGATCTTAAGGGTAATGGAAGAATTCAATCCTTTTGTGTTGATTTTACTACCCAGTAGTGAAGAACGTCGTCCACGTCGTCCGACAAGCCAAGCCTTAAGGTTTCACTTATAGGTTTACTTATAACATGATTATTCTATATCAGTAGTGTGTATCCTTCTTTAGTAATAGTTATATTTCATTCCCTTTAATGTATGTCTTTTTTGATTTAATAAAAGGATTTTACAAGCATAACGTGTGCTTCTGTGACCCTATGATACAGGCGCTATAATTAGGAAAATCGCATAAACTAAAAATTCAAACTCTTAAAAAGGATAGCATAAACTAAAAATTCAGTTGATAAATTTAGGAGATACTTCCGATTACATTTTGGACTTCATGAACTCGTAGCTTGCTACAAATATGAATTCTTCTCCCTTTTCCTGAAAGTAGTGCATTTTAGCGATTTCCTCCTACACAGGCAGAGAAAATAGTTACATAATTTGTTAATAAACATTGTTGTTATTGCTAGAGCAGACAACTTTGCTAATGGTATAGATACTTACAAATTGGTGGATCGATAATCCTAAATGGGTGGGGTTAAAGATCCGTTGTTGTATAGATACATAATCAGCTATTCCCTTTCGAATAACTTGGTATCTATCATAAATTTCTACAACAGATCTTTGGTTTGAAGATCCATATTCCTCTGCATAATGGGTGTGGATCCTCCCCCATAAGGTTTCGGGATCAACAATTCCGACTATAACATCTTGACGTAAGGTTTCGTTATACCAGGATTTTGTTATAGCCAAGTCTTCAGATGAATGAAATGTTGACATGGTTGGAGGTAAATTTATGAAGTAAACAAAAAAAAAATAAGATGAATAAATAGAGAAAAACAAAATAAGGGTTTTGCTTAAAAATTGGATTTTACTTCTTGGATTTTACTGTTAGGATTAGTTACTTCTTGGATTTAACTTCTTGTATTTATTTCAAAGTTGGTTTTCCTGTGATTGGCCGACCGTGTATTGTCAATTCCTTTAATTGCCTTCTGAACTTACATAAAATATCTCTGACATTGTTGAAAACTAATCTTCGCATTGAAATATGGTTCGTGTATTGTCAATTCCTTTCATTGCCTTGTCAACTTACAAAAAATATGTCTGGCATAGTGCAAAGCTGATTTTTCCATTGAAATGTCGACCGTGTATTGTCAATTCCTTACATTGCCTTGTCAACTTACAAAAAATATCTCTGACATAGTGCAAAGCTGATTTTTCCATTCAAATGTCGACCGTGTATTGTCAATTCCTTTCATTGCCTTGTAAAAGCACCAAAAATATCTCTGACAATGTGCAAAGCTGATTTTCCAAATAAAATATGGACCGGGTATGGTAATATCAATATTCAAAATTGAATTTTCCGGTTCTATTATAAATTACCTCACTGGCTTTTCCATCAATACGAACCTACAATTTCCTTATCTCTTACTCTAAGTAGTGCAACAAAAAAAAATGGCAAACTATCTAAATAATATAGACAACTATGGTTCCTCTTCTAGTTTTCCTCATTATGATACGTTTTCTTCTTCTTCTTCTTCTTCTTCTTCTGCTTCATTAGACGATGATGATAACAGTAGTTACTACTCATCAGATGAAAGTTCACTTGAGTTGTCAAGTAATAACCTAGCAGTCAGTGCTGGTTTAATGGTTTCAAATATGAACGCTCCACATACACGTACAAAAATACCAAGACAACGTGATGTAGGTGCCAAAGGTCTATGGAGAGACTATTTCTGCAGCAACCCGATATTTCCGCCCAATGTATTCCGTAGGAGATTCAGAATGCGTCGACAATTATTCAACCGTATTTTGGGTGATGTTGTGGCGGTAAATAGTTATTTTGTGTAAAAAAGAGATGCTTGTGGTGTTCTAGGATTAACCCCACACCAAAAAATTACTGCAGCTATTCGTATGTTAGCTTACTGATGTGCGGCCGATGCAATCGGTGAGTATTTATGTATTGGGAAACTACGGTTTTGGAAGCAACTCGTAGATTTTGCAGGGTTATAGTCCAATTGTACGAGGATGAATATTTGCGGACACCAACTGAGCGTGATGTTGAACTCCTTCTTGATGAAAACCAAAAAAGGGGATTTCCACGGATGCTTGGTAGTGTTGATTGCATGCATTGGAAATGGGGAAAATGCCCTTCGGCGGAATCAGGTGCTTATACCGCCTACAAGGGTAGCGAAAGTATTATCCTTGAGGCAGTTGTGTCGTATGATCTTTGGTTTTTGCACGCATTTTTTGGTATGCCGGGTTCAAACAATGATATCAATGTGATGAACCGTTCGTATATCTTCAAAAAGCTTATCAACGGTAAAGCACCGGCAGTAAACTTTTCAGTCAATGGAAATCAATACAATATGGGGTATTATCTTGGGGATGGAATATACCCAGAGACAACAACTATTGTAACTACCATTAAACATCCAGACTCCCAAAAGAAACAGAAATTTTCAGAGATGCAGGAAGGTTGTCGAAAAGATGTAGAACAGGGGTTCGGGGTACTACAAAATCAATTTGCAATCATCAAACAACCCGCAGAATGTGGAATCCGGACGTGTTAGCGTATATAATGAAAACTGTCATTATTCTACATAATATGATAGTGGAAGATGAACGTATTCCCGGTGATTGGCCGCATGACTATGAGCAACGCAGCCACGGTGCTCCAGTTGTTATTTCAAGGGACAACACTGCTCAACTTTCTAGAATGGTGAAGGACCAACGCAGACGTGCAGTACTCGATAAACAAACTGGGGTTCGTTTGAGAAATGACCTGATCGAACATATATGGTCATCAGTTGGGGAAGAGTGAACTTTTATATGGGCTTTGGGGGTAAATGTGTTGTTAGTGGACCCGTGGTTAGAGCGAGAGTTATCTTATGTTTACTTATTAGTCGCGTTATATTTTAATTGTTCTTCGAGTCCAGCTAGTATTTGAAGTAATTTTAAAAAATAATTCTTGGGGAAATTTTTAATTTAAATTAGGAGTCGTTAAAAACATAAAAATATATTGGTTTAAAAATAAACTGAAATTTCTAAATAAATTGATCAAAATTAAAACTCAATATGACAATGGTAAATAATAATCCGGACGTTATGATTGGTTTAATCTTTTCCTCAAAATTTCTCCCTTCCTCAGTTCGATGTATGATAGACACATTTTAGTGTCTAATTTGCACCTTAGTTTTTATTAAGTTAGTATTCGATTTTGCAATTATTACGTGTTTTTATGCTTTTGTAGGTACATTAGAAGAATAAAGATTTGTGAAAAAATTGGCTTAAAAAGTGTTAAAGGCACCCGGGACAAGTGTTAAAGGCACCCACACTTTGGATTGGGGGCACCCCTTTCACGTTTCAAAAATTCAGTTTTGGCGGGAACCTATTTGGTTATCAAAATGAAGTTGCTGGTGATTTCTTTTACGTAATTTTTGGGATATTTGGTATTTCAATCTAACCCAAAAGCAAGTAGAG